>JASCZI010151228.1:63701-77735 GCA_036250425.1 Stylosanthes scabra
TGATTTACAAGAATAAGAATAATGTTAGGTAATTAATAAAATGCCAGCCTACAATTAGTCAATAAAAAAAATATGGAATATAAAAATTACGTAAAAATTAATCATCTTGCATAATAAAAGACTAATAATTTGAAATAGTAAAAGATATATTATCTGAAATACTAAAGAATAAATTATTTAAAATAATAGAGAATACATTATATGAAATTATAGTACTAGTTCAACGATCATAACAAATGAAATTATTGACTGATTGTTGATTAAAAAGATACTTGTAGAATATACATAAGTAAAAATATACCTAAATAAATAGGTAAATATCATTGTACACACCATTTAGCAATACGAAAAATATAAACATTAGCACAGAAATTTACATTTTTCGGTGCTAATGTTTATATTTTTTCGTATTGCCAAATGTATGTACGGATGTGTACAATGGTACACGTAGTATTACCGTAATTATTTAATTTACATGTCTTCTTGCCTTTTATATGGCAAAATTGAAAACTAACCTCTAGTGGGTGTGCAAACTGCAATAGAGCATATAGTCAAACCTAGTGGGTCCGTAGTACCCAAAATCGTTTGAAAGCTTAAGAATGGGAATGGTGGTGCAATGTGAAACCAACCTGTCTGTCAGCGACTCATCAAGTTAGATAGATAACTGATTAATTTAAAACTCCGCTCCCTCATTGAAATTTTTGCTTACTTTCCTTCTTCCCTTTCTTCACTCTCAATGCAAAAAAGCCAAAAACATTATTAAAAAAAACACTAACAAAATCTTAGACAAAGTCCATAATCAAAAGACTAACAAAATTCATGCTTTTTCAATTTCACCGTTGACTATAGCAACATGTTTCAACTTTCATCAACCAAAACAACCCAAACACCAAAACCAAGATCAAAGTTAGAGAGCCTTTAGCACAAAACTCAAATGGGTTAGTTTAGTTTCAGAGGATTCTCATTTTGTCACACTCCAATTCCAAGCTTATCATCATAAAATGAACTCCTTTCATTTCCTCCTCCTACTCTTATTTTTTCCATTGCTTGCACTTCTTATTAGTCCAAAACTAGTTCATGGAAATGCAGAGCTAAGAGCTCTCATGGACCTGAAATCCTCTCTAGACCCAGAAGGCAAGGTTCTTGGTTCATGGACAAGTGATGGTGATCCATGCACTGATTCCTCCTTCTTAGGTGTTGCTTGCAACCAGCACAGAAAAGTGGCCAACATATCACTGGCTGGAAGGGGTCTTTCTGGCATGGTTTCTCCATCAGTGGCTGAACTTAAGTGCTTATCTGGTTTATATCTTCATTACAACATCATTTCCGGGGAGATACCGGTAGAGATTTCGAATCTCACTGAATTGGTTGATCTCTATCTCAATGTAAATAACTTATCTGGTAGCATTCCAAAGGAGATTGGAAAAATGACTAGCCTACAAGGTTTGTGCTAAACATATACTTGTGTAAAGTGCATAGAGAAACATACTGCATACCATAACAGGTTTTTAGATCAAGTTTTCTCTGTATTTGATAATATTTTTCTGGGTTTCTTATATGTTCATGTACCTGATGACTGAAAGTAACTATAGTAAATGTGGAGTAGAAGCTTTGTAAGTATTTTGAAATCCATGAGTTGTTGTATTTTAGCTGAAGACATTCATAGGGAACAACAGATTTTGATGTTTTCTAGTAGATATGGTATGGACAATGTTATGGACTAATTGGAGTTATTCCAATGTAGGATGAAATCCATGAATTGTTGAATTATCTGCCAATTACTCTGTCAGTTAAGTGTCTTGGACAATGTTATGGACTGTATGGAGTTATTCCAATGTAGGTTGTGGACAATTTTCTCTACTTTGAACCCTAACAACTTCTTTGTGGATATGCCACAGCTTCAATTGGGGGTAAAACTAATAACTAGAACTTTAAGGGTAAATTACATTGACTTCTCCTATAAACGCTTCTTAATTTAACCATTGTCATAGTTCCACTGATCTCTCCAGGGATAGTGTAGCATTTTACAATAAAGGAGTGGGAGAGTTTAGTGTATATTGTTATAAATAAAAGAGTGTTTGTGTAGCAAAGCCTGATTCCAGGGGGAGTTTAGTACTATAATTTACCCAAATTGTAAGTAACTGTTATAATGAATTCTCAATTAACCCACTTTATATCAAATTTGAAGTGGTTTTGATTTGATTTCTGTATGTTAATCCCTGTTCCCTTGTTCTTCCTACTTCTAGTGCTGCAGTTAGGCTATAACCAGCTAGTTGGGAACATACCAAAGGAGATCGCTTCGTTGAAGCAGCTTAATGTTCTGGCTTTGCAACATAACAGATTAACTGGTTCAATTCCTCCAAGCTTGGGGAACCTAGAAATGCTAAGGAGGCTAAATTTGAGCTTCAACAACTTCAATGGTGTAATTCCTGCAACATTAGCTGATATTGCACACTTGGAAGTTCTAGATGTTCAAAACAATTCTCTATCAGGAATTGTCTCTTCTGGTATGCCTCTTTTCTCCTTTTTTTTTTTTTGCCCATTCTAGCGAAATTCGACTGATTTAATAACTTCTATCTTTCCCCTATTCCAAAATTTGCCTTCATTTTGCTCTTTTTAATTTTTTAATGTAAACTGATTCATGCTTTTACAATGAAAATGAAGCATTGAGGAATCTTGGGAAAGGATTTCAATATGCAAACAATCAAGGTCTGTGCACAACTGGGTTTGAGTTTTCAACCTTGAAAGCTTGCAACAAAGATGGTATATATGATAACCAGATTAGTATCCCAAATACACCAATTAACAATTCTTACCCAAAAGCTTTCCCTGACTCTGCCAGCATCAAGTTTCATTGTAACCAGACTCATTGCTCAAAATCAAGAAGATTTCCTCAAGCTGTCATTGTGGCAAGTGTCATAACTGCCATAATCACACTAATAGGTTCTGGGTTTGTCACATTTGTCAGATATCGCCGGAAAAAGCAGAGGATCCTGCATACGGCGGATTCTTCTGTAAGCCAACTTAGCCCTGTCCAACCTATGGTATACACAAGAAGTCCATCTCCACTTGTTAATCTTGAGTATTACAACAATGGATTGGATCCACTTGCTGATGGTAAACATTGTAGTGGATTATCCCATGAATATTTAAACAAGTTTAGGTTCAACCTCGATGAGATTGAATCAGCAACGCAATATCTTTCAGAGGCCAATTTATTGGGTAAGAGCAAATTCTCGGCCATCTACAAAGGAATTCTCAGAGATGGTTCTCCTGTGGCTATCAGAAGCATTAATGTGACATGCTGCATACCTGAGGAAGTTGAATTCTTGAAGGGATTGAGCCTACTAACCTCACTGAGACATGAAAACATTGTAAAGATGAGAGGTTTTTGTTGCTCAAGTAGTAGAGGCGAATGTTACCTTGTCTACGATTTTGTCACCAGGGGTACTCTCTCTCAATATCTTGACATGGAAGATGGAAGTCAAAATGTGCTTGAGTGGTCTAAGAGGGTTTCCATCCTCAAGGGCATTGCAAAAGGTTAGTTCTTTTTTGACACCCAATATTTCTCTAAGCAACTCATTGTAGATCAGAATATTTGCCTCTTTCTTACAACTCCATAATTTTCCACTAAATAGGGTCAGCTACATGAATTATTGAATTAAGATAACTGTTATGAAACTATAGTAAAAATTAAAAAGTCAGCTATAATCATTATGCAGAATGAAGGAAGATACGTATTTATCTGATTGGTATTGAGCATTTGCAAATCCTTTTTAACCAGGTCTTGAATATCTGCACAGCAATGAAGCAAGCAAACCTACAATAGTTCACCAAAATATTTCAGTTGAAAAAGTTCTTCTTGACAATCAGTTTAACCCATTGATCATGGATGCCGGTCTCCCCAAGCTTCTAGCAGACGACATCGTTTTCTCGGCTCTGAAAGTTAGTGCTGCCATGGGATACCTAGCTCCTGAATACATTACTACTGGACGCTTCACCGAGAAGAGCGACATATATGCATTTGGTGTCATTGTTCTTCAAGTTCTATCTGGGAAGACAACAGTAGGGGGTTCAATCAGAATGGCAGTTGAGTCTTTTAGATTTGATGATTTTGTGGATCCAAATCTAAAGGGAAAATATTTGAAACCAGAAGCAGCAATTTTTTCAAAGCTTGCAACAAGGTGCACTCATGAGCTTCCTGAGCAAAGGCCAAACATGGTGGAGGTGATTCAGGAACTAAGCTTGTTTCCTGCTCATTCACCATGATCCTTAACATTCAGTGGGTATCCTAAGTTCCTAACACATTTGATTCATCCATGACCATGGTTTTCTACTTTTCTTTAGCATAGTCACTGAATTATCAATTTCTAAATTGTTGTGAACTTCAATGGAACCATGCTGTTTCATTTCAGCAAACAACTGAAATTGTTGAAGGATGTTCCTCTACTGAAAATCAATTAGAATCCAAATAATGAAATAAATATACAAAATAAGAAATTCTAAAATATAGAGAGAAGTGCAAGAGCATGAATATAGCAAGGTCAGATAAGTTCTTTGTTGAGAATTTTCATCAAACACCTTACATGCATCATACATTCTCCCTTGTTTTGTACATTACCCAATGAGAGAAGAGCCCTACAGAAAGTAAGCACTAATTGGAGAATGTGTAATTGCATGCAACGTTGGAAGTTAACACACAATCTGCGTATATAGCAGAGTTGCATAGTTAAGAATCCACATGTAGGTATAACACCTCATTTATCAATATACATAAATAACACATTTTTTTTAATCTAAAAAAGAAATTTCAAGAATGTGTGTAATGTTGAATTCTACCATTTTAATTTGACAGTTAAATACGTACTCTTTTAATTTATCAATCTCCTCGTATCTAAGGTCTCTTTTAAGGGTGATCGGCGGATTGTTTCAAACTTTTAACACTTAAACTTTTTATTGGAAATATATTATCTTTTTTTTTCCACCGTATCTTTCATCTCAGTAGGTTTAGGACTAATCGATAACGAATTTAAACTCTATATAAGAGTTTGCCATTAGCGAACTGTAATATTTTTTTTCTTGACCCGTTAGCAAACTGTCTAGAGACCAAGCCTACTAATAAATGGTCTATATTTTTTGTTCATAATTAGACATAGTCCCAAGATTGAACTAAAAGAGTAAAAGACACAACCTCAGTGAACAAAAAAAAAATACAACCTTGACAAATAACCAAAAAGGATCAAGACCAAAACAACAAAAACAAAAACATAAAAATAAAACATAAAGGGGCACTCGATAACATAAAAAAAAAAAGACACAAGTTATACCAAAAAAAAAAAGACACAAGTAAAAAAAAATAATATTTCACAAAAAAAATATATAAAGACCCCAAAAGAAAAAAAGGGAGAAGAAGAATTCAGCGAGGGCAAGAAAAACACTTTTTTTTAGACATTCGGTTGAACAATGACTTATTCACCTAGCACTACTAATTTTTTTTTGCCATTAAATGAAAAAATAGATTATTCTAATATATAATATATAATAATCTTGAAAAGGAAATTATAAGGCAAAATAAGTGAAGAGAATAATTCTTTACTCTATTGATGGATATAGGACAGTCGGATCCACATCTTTGATGACTAAACAAGATCTTATCATCAGCTCTTCTTGCCAAAAGAAAAGTCAATTTAAACATTCAGATTTGCCATTTTATTAAAATTTCCTTTTTCAAAAGTCCAAGTTATTCTGAATCAATTAAGTAATATTTTTTGGTAACTATCAATTAAGTAATTTAATTGGCATGAATTATTATCTATTATATATATTGCACCACACATAAAAACATAAGATAAAGTATGGTTTATGTTTTTAACGTTTAAGAAAAGTTTTAAAAATACCTCTAACATTTAAAAGACTAAGCTCAGATCCGCATTAAGCCATTCGACGTGAGTATGAGTATTCTTGGCACCAGTTTTAGTCAACCGAATTATTAACGAATATAATGCTAGGTAATCAACATAATATTAGCTAATAATAACTAACAAAAGTGATAATCCAAAAATCAAAATTAAAAAATATATAATCCAAAAAAATAAAACTGATCATCTAAAATTAAAAAAAGAGATCATCCAAATAAATAAAATAGATTATTTACCAACATAAAAAAAAACCAAACCAACCTCCATCTCTCTTCATGAGATCCAACTCAAAACCACCCACCACAAGCCTAGTAGCTTGCAAGGCGGGCTCCGTATTCACTCCAGAAAAATCGGGTCGTTGAGTGGAACATCGTCATCCCTCTCCTCTCACTGCTTTTTTCATTTTCGATCATGCAACAACTAGATCCGAAGCCGCAGGATTCGTTGCAGCACCATCATGATGTCCCTGTCGAGAAGGAATCTACGGCGATGGCGTTCATGAAGCGGCAACACCCGGCAGCTCCCTTCTTCTATGATCCCGCTCCAATCGTGCCTTCGTTCGTTCCATGAGAGTTTGCTGATGGATTCGACCAGAGAAGTTGGAGGAAGCATGACGCAAGACTTGGAGGAGAAGCATCGACGAAAAGTTGATCAGCAATGAAAGAAGAAGAAGAGAGATTGCGATGGTGGTGGTGGTGGAGGCGTAAAGAAGAGATGGAAGGGGAGAAGAAGAGAGTGTTGATTAATTGTTGGTTGAATTTGTGTTGTTCCCCTAAAATTTTTCATGTATAAAATATTGGTATTAAAGACAAAATAAAGATTTAATTAAAAAGGTAACACTTTTAAATAAAAATAACACTTTTAAAATATGTCACGTGTAAATAATTCACAATGTTTGCTTTTACTTTGACTTATATTTTGTTTTGATTTTGCTGTTTGCTCTGGGTGTCGATTTATCTTTGATGACAATGTCGAAAGGGTATGCCGGTGCCCATCTCTTTTCTCCCCGCTCCGAGTTGAGCTGTAACGAAACATAAAAAAAAAAATTTCACGATGTTATAGTTTCAATATTTTTATTAGAATATTCTCTTATATATATAGTTAAATTTAATTTTAATATATAGATAGTATAAATAAATTTTACGTGTTTGTCTAATTACATATTGTCATATCAACACCTGAATGATCATATAAAATAGACATAATCGTACGATTTTCTACAATAATCTACAAATACATGAAAATAGTTGTTTCTTTCTTTGGGCCGCCCTTACCTTAGCTTTGTCTCAGTCGTATTAATATTGTTTATATTATGAAGTTCTAGTTTTAAATTATTAAGAAAGGGTAATATGCTAATATTATTAAAGGATTTGAGACTTTGAGTAGTAGCTAAGTATATATTAGATATTGAAATAGTAATCATTTAAATTTTAAAAACTAGTGAGTAGTGACATCATCGTTGTATGAAAGAAAATGGAAAATTCCATGCATTTTCAAGAGATTGATCGTAGAGGTCAAAATTCTAGATAAAATAGATAAATCACTGTACCCGAGTAATTGACTGAAAATATATTGAAAATTTTATATATGTCTCCTAAGGCAACTTAATTAGCCTCGTTAATTAGACAAGCTAGGGAATGAGATGACATATATGTGTTGATTGTTGAATATTTGAATCCTTCTAAGTTCAAAACAACCTGTGACAACTAAACACTGCACTAAGTATGAATTGAGTAATTAAATTTAATAAGCATGGAATAATATTTATATCTTTCTAGATTTAGTTAAAGTGATTAACACTATGAATTTAGCCTTCTTATTTTATGCATGTCCAACGAAATAAATGTGTAAGAAGCTAAGTAATAAGCTATTATAAGAAAATGTGATTTTATTGTTTTCTTTATAAAATTTAAAAATAGAAAATATTAAAAATAAAAATAAAAATATAAACTAAATTAAACGTACCCTAATTTTTAACAAATTTTATTATAATATATATTAGTCTTCTTACGAAGGGTTAAACTGTCTCTAAAATTTTTAAAGTAATAAAAATTATTATTAAAGACAGTTTTTTATTTAAAATATATTGATAATAATAAATTTGAAAATTTATTCAAAAAGATATAATAAAAGGATTATATTATTTATATTTTTAATTTAGTTATTAAATTAGTCTCCAATATAAAATACATATTAAAATATAAAATATATATTTAAAATAATTTAAATAATAAATATATATAAATATTTTGTGACTAATCTGCTAATTAAATTTTAGTGTATAGATGATATTTTTTATAATAAAATAATGAGATAGCACCTGGCTTGTGGTGTCGTTTTCTTGTGGAAGATTTTTGGGTTAAATTTTCTTTGTCTGCCAATAAGTATGTGAATTGAAAGACCAAAATACTAGGCAGTTGTTAAGTTGGTCTTGACTTGTTCCTCAAGAAACAATGAAGAAAAGTATACGCTTTCAATTCAATTCAATTCAATTTCTTTATAACAACAACGCGCACTCTGACGTCTGCTATATAGAATTTAATGAAACGATATGATGTATTACCTATAACTACTTCGATCACTCTCTTATCTTATCAATTATATTTTTATTTTATTTCTTCTAAATAAAGGCATGTATATTGTGGTTGTAGGTGCTACAACTGTACATGTAAATACGCAATAATTTTACATGATACCTACAGAAACTCACTCTCCCAAAATTTGAATATTGAAAAAACACGTGCTTCCTTTTTCCATCAGTTTTTCTATAATTCATCTTCATCCTTCTCCTTCTTGCTACTGCATGGCCACTATCTTCTGCTTCTTCTTCTTCTTCTTATTCTTTCTCCTCCTCTTCTTCCACTGTCACGTTGTTGCTATTATTGATGTTGTTGTTGCTGATATTGTTGATGAAAAATTAAATTGAATTTCATAAAAAAAAATAGAACCGAATATTCTTATAAATCAGAACCGAAATTGCATATAAAATAGAATTGAATTTCTAAAAAAAAATGAAGTGAATTTTCATGAAAAATAGAACCGAATTTTGAAAAAAAAAAAATAAAGTGAATTTTCATTAAAAAACATAACCAGATTTTTATAAAAAATAGAAACAAATTTTCATGAAAAATAAAATCAGATTTCTTAAAAATCAGAAGCATGAACGCTTAGATGTCTATCTTAGCATCTAGGCTACTAAAAACATAATCGAAATTCATTAAATAACAAAAAGTGATTTCTTTGAAAAGAAGAATCATATTTTTTCTCTTCATCACCTTCAACATCATCATCATCATCAAATTATTATTATTATTATTATTCTTATTCTTGCTCTCTGCATTATATTTTTCTGATTCTCCCTCCTCTTTTTCTCCCATTCTCCTTTTCTTCTCTACTGCTACGTTGTTGATGCCATTGTTGTTGCCGTCACTGTCGTCGTTGTTGCCGTCGTCGACGTCAGAAGAAGTAGCTAAAAGAAGGAGAAGTAAAATGACGAGACGAAGAAGAAGAACAAGAAAAAAGGAACGTGTAGTTGCAACATATATTTGTTAGCGCGTTAGGAAAATGACTTAATTTGAGTTTGGCTTGATAAAATAGTTGGCTACATAGAATTTTGTTAAAAATATAGTATTTTTAATTATAGATTTATTTCAACTTGGTGAATCCTGTGAAATAGTCCATGGTTTCATTTGCAAATTGCTACTAGCACATCATCACATGATATGAATTACTGTTCCTAAAGTACGATGATCTTTTTTTTATAGTTGACATTTGAATCTTGAAATGTAACGTTTACGAACCTTTTTCTTCTAAATCGTGCAAGCAGTACAACAGCTAACTACTTGGGTTGCCTAATAACTTCACATTGCCTCTTGTCTGCACTGCCACCACAGCTATATATAACTTTGTCTATTGAGAAATGGTCGTTAACTAAGGAGTAATCAATCGTTAGAATGATAGATAATCATTAATTTTAATTTATTTTAGTTATTATTTATTCATTATGTTTAATTTAAGATGTTATTATATGATGTTAAACTAAAATTTTAAAATGTTGATGATTGATGATTAAAAATAATAATCAAAATATATTAAAATTAATGATCATCTAATATTTCTCATGAATCAACATAATTTAAAACATTTAAATAGATAATTCTAAAATGAGAAAATTGTATAAAATGATAAAGTAAGAAATTAATTATTTTTAAATTAAATTAACTAAGTTCATATTTGATAGAAGTTATAAAATTAAGGACAAATCACCAAAATACATTACAAGAGAACCAATATTATCAGATTATACTGAAATCAGAAAATTGATCAGATTGCACCGTTTCTCATTTATATGGAATCCGCGGCATGGTCTAGAGATTTTTTGAATCCGTTAGACCCCACCACGGATTCAGAACAATTTGTAAATCTTTGTGCAGGATCCGTGGCACCCTGCCACGGATTTAGGGTGAAAAAAAACCTATAAATCCGATTGAGAGTGTTAGTTTTTTAGAAAGAGAAGTGAAAAAGGTTTTAGAGAGAAATCAGAGAAAAAAATTAAGAGAGCTTTTGAGTATTCTTCATGGAAGAGCAATCAATCGAGGAGATTGCCGCGGAGGACAGGCGGGAGATGTATCGCCTCAACGAGATTTCACATATTGCCCATAACGTCCACAACGAGGTAAGTTTTTTTTTTTAACGTATTTAATTTAGATGTGATTTATTTATTAATTAGATGCGATTTCTTTGTTAGTTAGATGTGCTTTATTGGTTAGGGTGATTTAGTGTAGGTTTTAACTTGGTTTACATTAGGTGTTACTGTTTAGGGTGTTATTAAATGTTATTAATTTTACTGTCACTTATTTACGGATTTACGTATTAGTTTCGTAACAGTATTCTGTTTAGCTTTTACTAATCGTTACGAACTGCTTTTTTTTATTCTGATTCAATACTTGTTCCTATTCAACGCAGCGTGATAGGTGTATCATCAGCGTCAGTCGGCAGATTGCGATGAACCTAGATCCACTCGCTGAGCCATTTGTGCAGCGGGCCGGTCTGCTCCCGATTGCACGACTGACCGAACGCTGGTTCAAGATTGACGAGCCGCTCATCAGCGCCTTCATAGAGAAGTGGCGACCGAAAACTCATTCGTTCCACATGTTGTGGGGTGAGTGCACTCTCACACTCGAGGTATGATTTAATTTATGGTTTCCGGTTTACTTTGAGTTATTTTTCGTAGTTTACGTTATGTAACGTGTTTGTGGGCATGCGGGTTTCAGCAGCTGTTTGAGATTGTACAGTCTGCTGATCCCGGCCCCACTGCAGACTTCATTCAGTGGTGGATCCTCGCCACTAGGAGGTACCTTGTCCCCGCTGATCGTTTCTATCATTTGCCACCCGACGAGATTCCTGACGTGACTCATGTGCCGGATAACAGGCAACCTGGGAGGAGGAGGATGGTTAGGACGAGGACCACCGTTCGGGACTGGCAGTGGTTGGACGACATCATGGCTGAGGATGCGCCGGCCGCCCCACCTACGCAGAAGATTAGGCGTATGCCTGAGAGCTACGCACGTCGGAGAGGGGCGGGCAGACCCCGCAGAGGCGGTAGAGCTGGTAGAGGCCGCGTGGAGGGGGTGACGCGGCGCCTACCCAGCAGACTCAGGGTGGTGCCAGCACCAGTTAGGCGATAGAGGAGGCGGGGACAAGCTCAGATGCTTACCTCTCACCCACCCCTCAGACCCAGGGGACTACGATCCCGTCGACCATGAGCTCCCCGTCGCAGCAGGCGTTCCTGTACGGGCTATCTAGCCCGGAATTTCAGCAGATGATTAGTGACATCATGCTTGAGGGCGGCAGTGGTTACAGGCCGAACACGCAGTTCGATGGTTCTCCGGTTCATCTGGACCTGAACGAGCCTGTGTCCGGTCCATCACACTTGTTCATGGCTCTTGGTGGGACTCCTCCATCAGCCGCACACGTGCCGAGTGGATCTTGGGAGGTATTGTTCATGGAGCCTGCCCGTCTGCCGACTCCTCCAGCGTCACCTGCACATACGAGCCAGCAGCACGTGGGCAGGCCCGCAGAGCTCCACGTCGTCGAGGGTGCGGCACTGGAGGCCATATCTAGTTTTCTTACATTATTTATGTACTTTAATTTCGCGCACTACTTTATGTGTATCAGAACTCCAAGACGTTTGTATTTCGTGTATTTATGGATATATTCATATTTTTACAAACGTCGTTTACGTTTACAATTTTTTTTATTGCTCACGGCAACTTTCAATGAAACGACGCGTATCAATTATCCGCAATAATTTAATTAATGGCCTTTTATTAAATACTAATAACCAAAAACTAATTAAAACTAACTTTAAAAAAAACATTTACTCTGGATCCGTGGATCCTGTCACGGATCCCTTAAAAATTGTTAAACAACCTGAATCCGTGGCAGGGTCCCATGGATTCCATAGAAATAGCAAGCAATGCGATCTGATCAATTTTTTAATTTTGTTATAATCTGATAATATTGATTTTCACATAGTGTATAAAATTAATTGGGATTAACTCTTATTTTGTCAATTCATCATTTTAGAGAATCTAAATTCGTTTCGATAGTTAAATTTGAATTATATAATTAATTACATTTTTACCAAACCAACATCGATCAAATTTCACAGAATTTGTTAATCAAATATATTTTTTATTATCAAATAGAATTTTATTTGACAAATAAAATTTTATTTTGGTGTCAAATAGAACTTTATTTAGGTGCACTTTTTTATACTATTTGACACCGAAATAATATTCTATTTAAATAAAAATAAATCACTTGATTATATTTAATTGACCAAAATCACTTATTCAAATAGCATTACGGATTGTCATATATAGTTTCACTACCTATTGGCAAGAAAGTGTTATGCAACACTATTATCTATATAATATATTAAGGTTTTTATAAACTTATAGTAGATATTTTATCAATCATCTTATATAACACTAAAAATAAGTCTATGTATACAAATATGTTTTTGATATTTTATACAAATCTTTTATTATTCTATTGTAGAAAAGTTCGATTATTCTACTATAACAAATATAATATTTTATTATGACATATTTAATTATTTTAATAACTTATTATTATTCCATTGAAAAATGTGCAAATCAATATATAATATACATGATTGATATTTATATTTTATTATATTGTAGAATAAATTTCTCCACAAAGGGACAATAATAAAAAATTATCTTATCTAATTTAATATTCATAAATCATAATTATACACATATTACATATAATTTTATTCAATTATCCCAATTCACAATAGTAGTTGAGAGATGCAAAATAATATAACTTTGAGCTACTTTATACCAATTTTCTAGTAGTCACAAAAAAAAAAAAATCCTCTAACGGCTCCGAAACATTTTTGTTTATTAGTGATTATTTGCAACAATTTTTTTTAATTATCTATTATTTAAAAGTTTAGATTAAGTACTATTTTGGTCACTATGATTTTAGCCAAAAATAAAAATTGTTTCTAAAGTTTTTTTACATTTAGAATCGCCCTTAACGTTTATTTTTTATTTAAAAATCGTCTTTCCAATAACAAATTCTTTTTTAAAAAATAAATTTGCCCTCTAAATTTTATCATTTTTACCACTGTTACTTGTCTTTAAATGATAACTATCAACAATACCACCAAAATAATAATTTTATTAAATTTTTTTTTGAAATTGAACAACACTAATTTTATTAAATCACAACTTAAAATTTAAATTTCTATACTTATTTAAAAATTGCTGGTGTTAGTTGGTAGTGATTATCGCAATGTTAGTGAACATAATATAATTTAATAAAAAATTTTGTTGTTAAAAGAATTTATAATCCAGAAGGATAATTTTAAAATATAAAATAAATCTTATGAATGATTTTGAAAAAAAAAAATATTAAAGACGACATTGATTTTTTTGCTAAAATAATAGAGATCAAGATAATACTTAACCATAAAAGTTTCATATTATTGTTTAATTTACCTATTGATAGCATCATTTTATTTATGATGCCATGGTTTTTAATTATATCTATCTGACGGCTCTTATATATATATATATAT
>JASCZI010151229.1:25743-36510 GCA_036250425.1 Stylosanthes scabra
TTTTATCATTAAAGGTTTTCTAACTTGTCCGCTTTAAATTTTTTTAAAAAAAATTCGACAGATTTTCCCCTATAAATAGAAGTCCCCACCTGTTGAAATTTTAACATTACCAATTTTTTTCATTAATTTAGCGCAAACAATCACAATTAAATAGAGTTATATCACACAAACACAAGTTATGTTTGTTAATCCTAACCATTCTAAACACCTTATTCCCCACATCAAACACGGTGCAAACACAAACAATCTTCACAGCAAACAAACCGGTGGGATCTCTACGCCCCCGCACAGCATCATTTCACCTCTCCCAAACTACAAATCTATCCTAGGGGTTCAAGTCTTTAACCTAAACATGCTCATTACTTGTTCAATAATTTAATTGTGACCACTTTAATTTATTTATCAATTTAAATTAAATTTATAATTCAATTACAATTAAAATAGAAACTTATTTTTTAAATTAACCAACCTTGGGGCAGTGGATAAAAAATGGGCAACACCCAACAGCAAAACTACAGACGATCTCCACCCCGGCACAGCACCAGCACGTCAAAATCCACCAAGAACCTGCAATACATCAGAACACAAAGTGGATTACACTCTAAATTGGCCAAAATAAGGGGCTGCCAACAAGAACAAAAAAAAAATCTAAACCGATTAAAACATTCAAAAACTTACTAGGAGTACAACGGCGGTGATGGCGTCGAAAATGGAGTTCCGGTGACGGAGAAAACCGCCGGCGAAGGGAGCCCTACGCAGATGAGAGAGAGAGAGATTTGGGAGAGAGAAAGGTTTCTGCAACTATGGAGGGAAGGGGTCGCATTTTTTATTAAACATTACCCTTACCGACGGCCTGGCCGTCGATAACATAAAAAATTGACGGCCACGAAATGCTACGTTTCATTTAAAGTCTTAATATCGACGGCTTACCAACGACAAAGTCGTCGATAATATTACCTTGGCGGGAAAACATTAATTTCGAACGTCACTTCTCCGCTATCGACGCCTAGGCTGTCGGTAATATTAATTAGTTAATGAAATATTACCGACGTATTGACCGTCGGTAATGTGAACAACATTTTAAAAAATTAATTTCTAGTTCACCAACGGCTTTGCCGTCGATAAAATAACATTATTACCAACGGCTTAGCCGTCGGCTCAGGAGCCTCGTTGTGGCGCCAAAAGGCGCGAAGATGTATCGACGGCTATACCGCCGTCGATCCGTACCTCGCTCGATGATCCCCTTGAAATTTTAATTTTATCGACACCACTTACTCTGTTATCGACGGCTGAGCCGTCGGTAGGTCGTCACTCCTTCTAAGCTGTCGATAGTAGCCGTCGGTAATGACAGAAAATATAGTAGTGATTCCCCTAATAAACAATCGTAACTAACGGACACCTTACCCCTTCTCCTTCCTTTCTTTCATGCCTCCGGCTCTGTTTCACCATCTCCACCACCACCGAGCATTTCTCCTTTTTCCATCATCACCGCTCTTGTTTCGAGACACTCCCGCCACTCTTTTTTTTTCCTTATTCTTCTTCTCTCTTCCACCGCCTGCCATATCTTTTCTTTAACATACAGCCCATATATGGAGGATGGTTCTTGCGGCGGCTATGGAGGCAAGGAAATGAGAGTGAGAAAGGTGATGGAAACAGAGGTTGCAAAGCTTGAACGGAGAAGAAGAAGAAGGTTGCTGGCATAGCAGCAACACGATGGTGGAAGCGGAAGTGGTTCTTGCAGCGACTATGGAGACAAGAAAACGAGAATGAGAAAGGCAATGGAGCTTTGACAGAGAGGCAGCAAGAGAGTAGTCATGATCTGTCTTTAATTGTTGTTGCTGTATTTGTTTACTGTACATAGTTTGAGATGATAATTTTTTCATATTTTGGATAATAAGTTTTTTAATTTCAGATGATAACTGTTTTTAATTTCGAATGATAATTATTTTTTATTTTAAATGATAACTTATAATATAATTAAACCCCTAATGACTAATATTGGCATTGCTATTAAAGATATTATCTAAAGATACACTACTAAACAACTTACTAATGGCATTAGATTGTTAAATAAAAATATTTACTCGCCCCTACAATTCTACAAATTAAAGTTGTCAGTTTTCTGAGGTTCTGCAGTATGTAAGTGTGGGAAAAACGGATTGTATTGGTGACAACTTTTCTGTTATTTCCATTATTGGATATTATATAAGTTTGTTCATGATTAAAATAATTGAGAATTAAAAAATTATGTATGATTCGTCAAAAAAAAAAAAAGGCATGTAATTTGTTTGCTGTGTTGTTTTAGATTGGATCAAAATAATAAAATGGGAGGCATTGTTTTGGAATGGAAAGTGTTGTGAGTACGTGGCAGTCGATGAATGAGAGAGTGGCATGTATCTATAATATAGATCCCCAAAAAACCCACTCCTGAAGAAAGCAGTGACGTTGCAACCGAAAACCAGAACCAATGAGCATTAAAAACCCAAGCACTATTATTTGTTAATTGGATATAAATCCATATCGATTTATAAAGACTTGGCCACGCGTATTGATTATTGATTATTAGCTGATTAGCTAAACAACAAGCTACCCCACGAATGACCAACGTTAATTTTTAGACGTCCACATTCAGTGTTACAAACATGCTTTACATATTATTTACCATACAAAACATAATCATAACCAAACATATAAATTATGAATTTGTCTGATTTTCTTTGTATTTACCAGTGAATTAAGCGTCACTAAGTGGATACAATTTTACTCAAAACAAATACGAAAAAAAAAGATGTGAAGTGATCAAACATTTTTAGTGATAAGAATAATTTTTATTGGAATTTAGTTAATTTATTTATATTTGATTGATAAAAGATTTATATATATATATAAATATATATCATTACTCATTAAAAAAATTCGTTATCATCATGAATATTTAATATTTTACTAATAATTTTTTTAAAAATTATTTTCTTCGATAAATGATTAAACTTAGGACTCATAAAAGAGAGAAATACAAACAATTTAAAAGAGTTCAAAAAAGTAAATAGCTAAAAAACAAATAGAAAATAAAATAAGAAAGAATTCGCACACTAATTAATAATTAAGCTGACACTCTCCTCTTGTATTGCTCCAGCTTTGCTTCAAAAATCCTCTAATACTCTATGAAAAACTCTATCACAACTTCCATATCTAATGAAATCTTTTGATGCTCCTTATAATTCCATGAAAAACCTCACACCTCATTATACAGTTATACTTTTCAAGACACCATGTCTGTATGAACCCACCTCCTTCTTTGTTTCTACTTTCTTTCTAAAACGTTACATAAATTATGGTACTAAACATTTTCGGTTTATTCTTGTATGTTTTCTCTTTTATCTTAGCATCTCTTATTTTCATAGCACAAGTTTCGTTTAGTTCTTTTTAAATAGACATAATATCATCTTCCTCATGATAAGTCACTAGATCAGCTTTATCTGTCAGAATTAATTTCCACTCTCTCTCACTTGCCTGGGAATCCACTTCCATTGAATTCATTTTTTCATCCCTCTCCTTTCAATTAAATTGCTTATCATGACACACCTCGTTTAAAATATGAATTGTCTTTCTTCCAGATGAACAATATCATCAATTGGTTCCCAAAACCTCACTCTGCTCTATAGCCCCCTCCCACTCAACAATAGCTCTTTCCAAAAAACTAAACTGACTTGAGTCACATACAATCCTTATTCCCATACCCTTCAATAATCATTCGGCTAGAACTCTCACTGTCACTGCTATAAAGATCGAGCCTACTTATATTCCTCTCTTCTTATTTAAATTCCCAAAATTTCACTCATTCCAAATCTCATCTGAAAACATTATTATGCTATCTTGTTTTCCATTATCATTACATTTCATTCCACCATCTCCACTGAATGATCCCTCTCTACAGAAGGACAAACAGATGTATACTGTTTAAAGTTTGATAAACTTTACTCATTCAAAATATCTTTAAAAATATCTATGTTGACCTCAGCCATTCATTCTCATCACAATCTAACACCACTATATCCGCCACTGAATTCCATTCCTTTCAGATCACTTTCTATAATTTTGAGAATCAGCTTTACATCTCTATTGAATACGTGCCAAAAAGATTTGATATGAAATTAGAAAAGAGACTTTAATATGGTTTTACCGAGTGAATTTTAAATCTTAAAAGATCTTATTACAAATTTGACAAAATTATAAAAATCAACAAAACAAATAAATCTTTAGAAAAGAAACATAGAAAAAAAGAAGAAATATACAAAGGAAGTGCAAAAAAAATATATTTTTTCCTTTTTATATTCCTTTACCGCCTCCTCCCTAGCTACTTCCTCCCTCTACCTCCGTTTTCTTTTTTTTTATTCTTCTAAAAAATACAAAAATTTGTGAATAAAAATACATTTATTTTTCTGTTCATGTTTTTTATTCCTCCTTCTTCTTATTAGAAATTCGTAAAAAAAAAACATAAAACTTTTACCTTTTTCTTTAATGTTCTTCCTCTTCTTTTTTTAAATTAGGTACAAAATTTGTAAATAAAAACATAAAATTCTATTTTTTTTTCCTACCTTCCTCCTAATAACATAATTCGAAAAATAAGATAGAGCAATAAACACACAAAAATTATAACCAAGATTTATTTTAAAAGAATACACTTTTGAGTGATCAAAACTAAGTTAAATATCATAATGGCCCTTGAAATCTGGGGTTAAGATAAATTGACTTTCGATATTTAATGGCATCAAATTGACCCACTTTAACGATTGTGACTCACGTTGATACTTTTGTAGATGTTCGTAAAAAATGTTGATGTAACCGTTAATCGTTCACGCTAGACTCTAATAAAATGACGTTGTTCGCACCAACAGAATACCAAAATTACCTCGTTTGAAGATGAAGGAAGTTAACATCTATCTTTCAATATGTTGAGTGATATATATTTTAACTTCCTTCATCCTCAAATGACGTCATTTTGGTACTGTACTAATACAAATAGATCACGACATCGTTTTATTAGAGTGTAATATGAATAACTAACAACCACATTAGCGTTTTTTAATGAAAATTCGCAAAAGGACCAACATGAATCACAGCCGTAGAAGTGACGAACCAATTTTATACCATTTGAATTTTGAGAGCCAATTTAATCATATTGCCAAATTCTATGGGCTAGTCTGATTTTTAACTCGAAGAAAGCTAAAAAAAAAAAAAAAAAAGTTTCCTTCCACACCTACAAGTGCTTTTTATAATTAAATCCAATCAAACTAAGCCTATTTGCTGATACAATACATGAATTCTTCTTGAGGGAAATATGATGATACTAAATCTAGCTAATCATAGATAAATTAAACAGAACATTACTACCTAGTAGGGAAATTATAGTAGAAACTGATACTTGGTGGAACGATTTTTATATTTTCTTTTTATTAAAAAAAAAAACTAAACAGGGCATACACACAACTATTTCCTTTAATTTTACAAAAAAAAAAAAAAAAATCAGATGTCAGTCACGAAATATTTTTTAAAATGTTTTAAGTTATAGAATGAAATATATAATTAGTTATATATTTGTAATATACCTTTTACATAATGCTTTTTCTTTAATTTTTTGTTTGTGTGAATTTTGTGTGTATATATATATATATATATATGAAATTCTTTTTCCTTCAAGTTTCAACTATGATTGAACTCTACACTTTTTTATCATATAAAAACTTTGATATCATAATTATAAAATTATTTGTCTAAAATGTTTAAGCAAACAAGAGAAAACACATCAATGATCATCATTATATATGTAATAAGTAGAGGAGAGGGTCACGGAGATTTGAAGATGTTCAGAAATGGCAAGCAAGCTCAGGTTGATGGCAGCAGATCAGATTAGTTAATATCATGGCTGGGTGGGTGGAGATCAGCGACTCAAGGTTGTCAACATAAATATCTAGGGTTGCATATATGATATATACTTTAATTTGTTTATTTATTTATTTTAATTTATTCGTTCAATGCATTCATCAAAGCACCTTTACATCTATTAATATATTTATTAATAATTAAAAATTAATTAGCATTATTGATTAAGCCATATATCATGTCACAAGGAGTTGCTGTCATCACTCCATTCCAATACTTATCTTGCTTCAACACCAACTCTCAATCGTGTCATTTGCAAACCCTATTTAATAATAATATTAAAAAATGGAGTGTGACGCCTTCAATTCCAGTGATATATATAAATATATTTTTCTTTTCTATAGTTGAATACCATTATATAATTAATATCGTTTGTATAGGTGAGGTGCATGCAGAATTCAAGCAGAATAAGCTAAGTGGCTAACTACTAGATAGGGCAGTTTGATTAAAACAAAATTGACGATTCCAAGCATTTTCCGTTAGATGCGTAAGTATATTACATTACATGAGGTATAGATTAGCAAATAAAGCATCTATTTAATTAATTAATACTCTACGTAGTTTAATTTAATTAAGATGCGTTGTATTGATTGTTTAATCTTTTCTTTGGATCCAAGCATCTCATGTCCCAAAAAAGAGGAAAGAAAAATGATAAAATATTCAATCAGCAATGTGGCATAAGATCGTTCACACAAAGAGATTATCAAGATAATATAGAATAATCATTTACAACCTTTCTTTTTGCTCTTTTGTTCAGGAACCCAACGTGTGTGCCTTTCATGCATCATCATATGAGAATTAGCTCTACATTAATTAATTATCATAATAAGCGTTTCTTAAGATTTTAGTATGCCCTAATCTTAAAATATTATTGTATAGTTCATATAACTAAATAATTTCACAATTTCTACATGAAATGAATGAAAGCTTTTACAATTTTACATTGTTCTTTTTTTGTTGGGGCTAACAATTTTACGTTGTTCATCACAGTGGTGACTAGTGAAGTGAGGGTGGGCCGTGGGTGGGCCTTACGGGTTCCGGCATTTGGCTCCGCTTGTTGGGACCACTAAGAGACTAACACGTGTAACCACAAGACTAACCAAAAATAATAACACTCCAACTTAAAAGTGTAGAAGCGAGTCGGATATACCGACAGCATCAAAATTAAAAATTTAAATCAAATGATAGAAATTAGGAAATACAAGCACCCGTTACATAAGTATATACTAAAATTAGTCATAAAATTAATTATTATTATAAAATATATATTAAAATATAAAATATATATTAAAAATAAATGAATTAAATTACTAATATATTTATATACAAATATATAATGATAATTTTCGTATCTAATTGTTATATACACTTAATAGTTTTGTATATTTTTGTAAAAGAAATGAAATGAGAGCTTGTTAGTGACAAGGACCCCATATATTGCTTCTTCTTTGCACTTAATTTGGTTCGCCCAATTCAACTTTTAGATTCCAATAATTGCTTATTGCTGTGGCCAAAACTAGGGGATTTTTTTTATTTAAATAAAATAAATAACAAAATTACAAAAATAAGCACGATAAGGGGTAATTATCATTTTGCGTACTCCCCCCATATCTCGGGCTTGCAGAACCCGAGATAGTATCTCGGGTGTAACACTCATTCTTAGAATACAAAATTCATTACATCAACTGATAAATTAACTGTACGAATACAAGCAAATATATAAATATATGGCTGTCTCCCGTACAACATGAAAATAATAATCTACAGGTTATTTATATATAATCTTGTAGAATTAGTACACACAACTATAAAGAGCTTGCCTTCCAATGGCCCTTACTGAGCTAAATCTGAAACCACACACAAATACATAGATATAGTGAGAATTTAAAATTCTCAGTAGATAGAAGAAAATCATTTAGTGGTTTCAGCCGTTCTTCACGAAAAATAACTTGGCTATCACAGTTATATCAAAATAATGCTATGATATGCAATGCAAATGTCTTCATTACATTTTATTTATCTTTTTACTTGATCTGCTTGTCTCACTCATCATAGGCCTTTTTAGGGAATTCCCAACCTTTGGTGGATTTTATAACATCATGACAACAAAGCAGAATCACTTTGCTAAGTAGGGATGATAGGCACACTAGCCCCCCCACACTCACCTTAGCACAGCCAAGTCTTAATAATTTATTTATTTTTATTTGCGTTGCTAAGTAAGGATGATAGGCACACTAGCCCCACACACTCACCTTAGCACATGATTTTAAAGCATCATATTAGAGATGTTAATAATCGTAAATAATAGCAACAAACAACAATAACAATAATAGTAATAGTAATAATAATAATAACAGTAATTATTATAACAATTATAATCATATTTATATGACTATTATAATAGTAATAATAATATTACACATAATAATATTAATAATAATAGGAATAATAATAATATATTATAATATATTTATAATGTATATAATAATAATATAATAATAACAGAATTAATAATAATAATATTAATAATACTAATAGTAGTAGTATTAATAATATATCATTATAATAATATTTATAACATAATATAATAATATTATTAGATTAGTAATAATAATAATAATGAAATAGTTAGATTAATTAATAACAATAATAATAAGTAATTAGAATATTATTATTGTCAGATTAGCAATAAAGTCTATCATTAAGATAGTAATAATTATGACATAATAATATTAGTGAAGGATTAGTAGTAATAATAACAATAATACTAATAATATAATAGTAGTAATAATAATAGCATGATAATAAATATAATAATAATAACAATAATCACAATAATAATATTAAACAGACCTGGCGGTAGTCCGCACTAGTCCAAATATGCAAGAAAATAATATCACAATAATAATATTAAATAGACCTGGCGGTAGTCCGCACTAGTCCAAATAATGCAAGAAAATAATATTAATGATATACGATAGTCAGAAAGTAAAAGATATCTACCTTAATATCTTATATTTCTTCTTCTTCTATCTTCCTAATCTTTTGTTATAAAACTAAGGCTATAATAGAGGGAATAAGAGAAGGAGCTAGAGAAAAGCTATAGAAAGCAAGAGAGAGGATTTCTTATTGATTTCTGAATATGAAAAACTAATGAAATCATAGCCCTATTTATAGTTTTGAAGTTTTACTATGCAGGTTACTATTTGGAATATTATATTATTTTAGTTACTATGCACTATTCATTTTTATATTATTATTTTTCCTTCCTCGTGGTGCATGCATTTTTTTTTTTTACATAGAAACTCATTGCGTGTATCATTTTAGCTTGATATAGACATCAGAAAAATTTCTAATTGTATAAACTAAGTCATACATATAATATTACCTTATTTTAGCAACTAAAATATAATAAAACAAATTATAATTTGGACAATTATTTTGGATGTTACAATTCTACCCACCTTTTTATGAATTTTGTCCCCAAAATTCATCTGTATGGTAAAGTTCTGGATAGAATTTTTTCATCTCTTCTTCTAGTTCCCATGTTGCCTCTTCCTTTGATAACCCTTTCCATACCACTTTAACTAAAGGAATTTCTTTTCCTCTTAAAATTTTAACAGATCTATCAATAATCTGAGTAGGTATAGTTTCACATGTCAAATCATCTTTTATTTGCATTGTATCATATGAAATGGTATGTGACGGGTCAAAACAATACTTTCGGAGTTGGGAAACATGAAATACATTATGTAGGTTAGAAAGATTAGGAGGGAGTGCGATCTGGTAGGCAACAGAACCAATTCTTTTGAGAATTTGGAATGGGCCAATGAATTTAGGATGTAGCTTTTTGGATTTAAGGGCTCTACCAATACTAGTAGTAGGAGTAACCTTGAGAAAAACATGTTCTCCTTCTTTAAATTCTAGAGGTCTTCTTCTTTTATCAGCATAACTCTTTTGTCTACTTTGAGCAGCGAGAAGTTTGTTCTTGATGAACCTAATTTTTTCTGTAGTTTGCTGTACAATATCAGGTCCTAACAAACCTTCCTCAGCAACCTCAAACCAGCATAAAGGAGACCTACACTTTCTACCATATAGAGCTTCAAATGGTGTCATTCCAATGCTGGAATGATAACTGTTGTTATAAGCAAACTCTATTAATGGTAGATGAGTATCCCAGCTTCCCTGAAGTTCCAAAATACAGGCCCTAAGCATGTCTTCTAAGGTTTGAATTGTCCTTTCGGTTTGACCATCTGACTGTGGATGATAGGTCGTACTAAAACGAAGTTTAGTACCTAAGGCATCTTGAAGAGCTACCCAAAACTTTGAAGTAAATCTAGGATCTCTATCGGACACTATACTGGTTGGTATTCCATGCAATCTTACGATCTCATGGATGTAAACTTGCGCTAACCGGTATAATGGCCAATTAATCCTTATTGGTAAAATATGGGTAGACTTGGTCAGCCTATCGACTATTACCCACGCAGCGTCAAAACCTGAAGGTGTCCTAGGTAATCCTACAACAAAGTCCATAGATATACTATCCCATTTCCATTCTGGGATTTCTAAAGGCTGGAGTAATCCTGCAGGTTTTTGATGTTCTATCTTAACCCTTTGACAAGTGAGACACCGAGAGACAAAGTCAGCTATAGCCCTTTTCATTCCTTTCCACCAAAAACTTTTTCTTAGATCATGATACATCTTAGTTGAACCAAGATGCATCGTGAACTTACTGTAGTGTGCTTCTGACAATATTTGATTTCTCAATTCTTTATTGTCAGGAACACATAGTCTTCCTTCATATAATATTGTACCCTTATC
>JASCZI010151229.1:39273-51780 GCA_036250425.1 Stylosanthes scabra
TACCCTTTAAGAATCTAAGCAATCCATTGCATTGAAAATCTTTTCTAGCTTCTCAATCCAGCGTTGGGCTATAACTGGATCATATTCACCGTGAAAAGACGATGGTGTGTTTTTCTTAAACTCCGACAATCTACGGTAGTTTGGATTGACAGGTGGTTTCTTAGCATTGGCATCACTACTCTCGCCATTTTGGTGCCCATTCTTAATCTGCTCAAGAAACTCTTTATTTAACTCGGATTGACATCGAACGGTGTCAGCCAAATCCTTGATAGCTCCCAAAATTTCTGCCAACGTGTCGGTTGACACACTTGACATGGTTGGAATTTCTTGTCCTTGTGATGCCATATAGTCCTATAAAATAATCCAACATTGAGTTGATCAGGCTCAATATTAGTGTACTATAAAGCATGCATCAAGAAAAATTAAGACACTCAAGTCCTAGAAGAATGAATTTTATTTGTTCCAAAAGTTGGGTTATGGTATAGTTTGAAATAACCTGGATCACCCTTTTGTGGATTTTATCTATAAAAATCCACGATAAAAGGCACCGCTCTGATACCATAAAATATAACACCCATTCTTAGAATACAAAATTCATTACATCAACTGATAAATTGACTGTACGAATACAAGCAAATATACAAACATATGGCTGTCTCCCGTACAACATGAAAATAATAATCTACAGGTTATTTATATATAATCCTGTAGAATTAGTACACACAACTATAAAGAGCTTGCCTTCCAATGGCCCTTACTGAGCTAAATCTGAAACCACACACAAATACATAGATATAGTGAGAATTTAAAATTCCCAATAGATAGAAGAAAATCATTTAGTGGTTTCAGCTGTTCTTCACGGAAAATAACTTGGCTATCACAATTATATCAAAATAATGCTATGATATGCAATGCAAATGTCTTCATTACATTTTATTTATCTTTTTACTTGATCTGCTTGTCTCACTCATCATAGGCCTTTTTAGGGAATTCCCAACCTTTGGTGGATTTTATAACATCATGACAACAAAGCAGAATCACTTTGCTAAGTAGGGATGATAGGCACACTAGCCCCCCCCCACTCACCTTAGCACAGCCAAGTCTTAATAATTTATTTATTTTTATTTGCGTTGCTAAGTAGGGATGATAGGCACACTAGCCCCCCACACTCACCTTAGCACATGATTTTAAAACATCATATTAGAGATATTAATAATCGTAAATAATAGCAACAAACAACAATAACAATAATAGTAATAGTAATAATAATAATAACAGTAATTATTATAACAATTATAATCATATTTATATGACTATTATAATAGTAATAATAATATTACACATAATAATATTAATAATAATAGGAATAATAATAATATATTATAATATATTTATAATGTATATAATAATAATATAATAATAACAGAATTAATAATAATAATATTAATAATACTAATAGTAGTAGTATTAATAATATATCATTATAATAATATTTATAACATAATATAATAATATTATTAGATTAGTAATAATAATAATAATGAAATAGTTAGATTAATTAATAACAATAATAATAAGTAATTAGAATATTATTATTGTTAGATTAGCAATAAAGTCTATCATTAAGATAGTAATAATTATAACATAATAATATTAGTGAAGGATAAGTAGTAATAATAACAATAATACTAATAATATAATAGTAGTAATAATAATAGCATGATAATAAATATAATAATAATAACAATAATCACAATAATAATATTAAACAGACCTGGCGGTAGTCCGCACTAGTCCAAAAAAATAATGCAAGAGAATAATATCACAATAATAATATTAAATAGACCTGGCGGTAGTCCGCACTAGTCCAAATAATACAAGAAAATAATATTAATGATATACGATAGTCAAAAAGTAAAAGATATCTACCTTAATATCTTATACTTCTTCTTCTTCTAACTTCCTAATCTTTTGTTATAAAATTAAGGCTATAATAGAGGGAATAAGAGAAGGAGCTAGAGAAAAGCTATAGAAAGCAAGAGAGAGGATTTCTTATTGATTTCTGAATATGAAAAACTAATGAAATCATAGCTCTATTTATAGTTTTGAAGTTTTACTATGCATGTTACTATTTGGAATATTATATTATTTTAGTTACTGTGCACTATTCATTTTTATATTATTATTTTTCCTTCCTCGTGGTGCATGCATTTTTTTTTACATAGAAACTTATTGCGTGTATCATTTTAGCTTGATATAGACATCAGAAAAATTTCTAATTGTATAAACTAAGTCATACATATAATATTACCTTATTTTAGCAACTAAAATATAATAAAACAAATTATAATTTGGGCAATTATTTTGGATGTTACATCGGGCATGCAGAACCCGAGATAAGACACAAAAACAAAATCCAACTATATCTCGGGCTCTGCAAGCCCGAGATACACTGATTGTAAAATTTAATAATTGAGTCATTAAATGTGTGGTTATAACGAAATAAATAATAACAAGTGTTGTCTCTAAAAGAGTACATGTTTAAATAATAATGTGATTTTGAATACTTTTATTTTTTTTAATTGTTTTTAATTTTTTTTTAATATTTTCTTTACGAATGAATGGGTTGAATTTTATGAAAGAAAAAAAACTCATAAACCTTTTAAATCTTTTATACTAACATTAGCATTAATGTACTTTAAATTTAAATAAAATAAAAAACAGCGAATTGAGTTTTTATACTCTTATTCTAGAAACTAAAATAATAATAATAATAATAATAATAATAATATATGGTATATCTAAAAAAATAATGCATATTATGAATCCCTAATAATGACTTCTATTTTGAATATTAGGTGATAAATGTATAATAAATAAATAAAATGATAACATTATTATGTACTCCTAGCCATTATGTACTCGTAGCCATTACATTTAAATCAGACTAAAATATTTTAAAAGTGACATTAACTAACATTAATATATATTTCGGGCTCTGCAAGCCCGAGATAAGTGTTTAGTGTATCTAGAGCTCTGCAAGCCCGAGAGCCCGAGATAAGTGTTTAGTGTATCTAGAGCTCTGCAAGCCCGAGATAGGTGTTTAGTGTATCTCGAGCTCTGCAAGTCCGAGATAAGTAAAGCGCACATAAAAATATAAATTGCGATAAACGTGCCTATATTGAAAATTTCAATATTTTATTTATTTATTTATAAAAAAAATCCCCAAAACTAGATAAGGTGTGGTATTTTCTTTAATTTAAATTATGATCATGTAAAAGACTTCAAAACTCATACAGGCAGCAGCTTCCAAGTTCCAATCGTTAAACTCATTCAAATCACGCAATGTGTTTAAAATAAACCTGTATTTGAAAAAGAAAAAAAAAATCTAACAAAACGGTGGGATCGAGATTTTCCGTATTCAATAGCACCACTTAATTTGGTCATGTAAAATTCTTAAAAAGACATAAGACAGTTGTAAGACCAAAAACTGATGCACAAACGAATAATTTACATAAACTTTGTTTTGACTTAAATTACTCCACCAACAAATATCACAAATTCACAATCACACTTCTCTTTGGGTGGATAAAAATGTCACATTATTTTCCAGCTTTCAAAGTATATCACAATATGAACGACATAGATGTAACTATGTATGGTTCTCAAATTAATTAACTGTGTAAAGATCCTTTACCAAATACATAAAACCAAAACGCATATAGTGGTAATAATGTTAATAATATTTAGTAGAATAGATGTGGTAAATACAATGGCATGTATACAAGTTTTCAGGGACACAACCAAACCATAACATACAACAACAGCCCATCAATATAAGAATGCCATTATTATTACCATAAACTATGGTACACATGAAATGTTTCCATTATTATTATTATTATTTAGAAGGCATAAAGCCATATCCTATTAGGCAGAACAAGATCTCAGGCAGCGGCATCAACAGCATTATTAGCAACTTCCTTTTCCACAAAAGTCTTGATATATTGCTCTCTGCATATTGAAATCATATCATATATTAAGAAAAATAATGAGGTTTGAAGTATAAAACCTTTGATTTTTCCCACGGGCCAGTATACTTATTCTTATGTAATAGTTTAATACCTTGCTGGGAGATGATCATGTGGACGATTGTACGGAGTCCAAACTGGTTCACCGACAAAAAATCGCATAGCCTGTATATTTACAATCAGGTAAGGAACAATTGTAATGACAATAACAGGTTAAGCAAAGCAGCACACCATCATTGTTCTTGAGTACAAGAATACAACTAACAAAAAGTTTAGCAATCGGATACTTCTTTCTTTGAATAAGTCTAAACACATATCAAGAACATAAGCAAAAACTGCCTTCCAGAAAGGGCACAGAACAATCAGTACCTTAATGTAGTTGTCCTCATCTAGTGTAAAGCGATGATACATTCCAGCAGGTAAGATGATCAGTCCTCCTTTCTTCACCCATACACGAATCCAAGCCTCATTACGATCCCTCACATCAAAGTAGCCTAAGGTGAATAAGTAAACATTTAGGCTTTAGCAATGCAACATGGTACAGAAGATCACAAGGTATTAAAGGGTAACAATGAAAAACAAAAGAAAATTGCACACACCACTTCCAGCAACACAATAGCGGATCTCCTCATCAGTGTGAAGATGCTCTTCAAAGAAGCTTTTGATCTTCTCTTCATAATTTGGCAACTTCTCTGGGCAGACCTCACAAACATCCTGCAGAAAATGTGCCTCAAGATGACCAAATTGACCAAAAATATCATAACTTCTCACAAGTAGCACTCCATGTTACATTACATATTATTAAGAACAGTTCTGCATTTTTTTCATTCTCATTTTCATATAATTATTTGTTTTGAGTGATTCTGTTCATTCTTATTTGCACATAGTTATTGCTTTGAGTATATGAGTTAGTTCTGCATGAGAGCATGGCACAAGAAACAGTGGAAATGAACATTAGTGTAACAAACCATGTAGGAGTAACCGCGTTCTTCACGAATCTTTTTCAGATCTGGATCTGTTTCATAGTTATCAGCATCTAACCTCCAGCTAAGCACTCCAAGTTCTGCAACGTTAACATAATAAAGTCAAATATGTGAGTATAAAGTATAAACCATGTTACTATAAAAGTCCTCAATGACGCATAATTATAACTGGTGGCCTACCACCAAGTTTGTCCAATGAGACAAACTCCTTGGGTTCTTTGTGATGGGGAAGTCTTTGATCTTCATTACTATCATCCATGTACCATGCCTGAATGACTTCCTCTCGGGGATCCTGAAAAAAAATAGCATTTGAATAATGATTCCTCTTGAATGAGTAAGAGTAACTCAGACAATTCTGTCGACAACTTGAAACAGTGGAAATAGTAGACATCTAAGTAACGAGATCATTTGAGTGCAAGATCGAAAAACAAGTTTAGACATGTATTAAACTATTACTCACTATGCAGAATACATGTTTCAAATAGTTAATTGGCTTAATATAAATGAACATCACCCTATCACAACCATAATAACAAATGAAACAATCTCCCAGTTCTTGAACCCCACATCCCAACCCATTAGTATCAGGTTATATTCAATAAATAAAGTATCAGGTTAAAGTTTACAGAATAACTTAAGATCAAGGATTGGTCAGAATGCAAATTTGCACAGAACTCAATTGTTAGGGATACCGATGACAGAGCAAGTGCGTCAGAATTCATGGTGAATTCCATGGCAACAAAACCACATGGTTACTGAGTTTGATCAAATTCTAGGCAGCAATTAAAAAATAAAAAACAAAATAATAGAGTCTCTCTATAGCCTTGTAACCTAGTTCAGTTCAATCCATAAATTTCTTGGTAACAAACATGGGGAAAAAAGAGGAATTAGTCCAAGATAAGGTTAAAATATGACAAAGAATCAATTGGAAAGTAGTCAGGTTTAAATTGAAAGAGCTGAAAAATATAAAGTAATAATGAAATCGAGGAAGTTATGAGGGAGAAATTAAAGAGGCGGAGGAAGAAAGTACCTTGCCGGAGGAAACCATGATGATTATCGGGTTGAGTTGCTGCTTTGATTTCTAATTTCTTGGTTGGGGTTTCAGTTCTCTTCTGTTTTTGCCGCACGCTTTTTAACCCCACTCACATTCCCCAAAATGCCCTTTAAATTCATCAATACTCAATTCCAACTTGTTATTACTTATTGGCTTTTAGCTGTCTTCCCAAAAGATAATTAAGATATAAAGTTTTGATCAATTTATAATGGGACTTATATAATACAGATGTAAATAGTAAAGATGTGGATTTTATTAGAAGAATGTCTGGATCCACATTTGTATATTATTTTAATTTTTTTGAGATGTAAAGTGTAAGATTTGTATAATAAAAGAATCTTTTATATTTATATGAATTTAAATCTGTACTGAATAACTTTCCATTTATAATTTGTGACTGACATTTTAAAGACTTATTTCTCTTCTTGCAGAGTTAGGGTGAGTTTGGTAAAACTTTTTATTTTTTGAAAGTAGTTTATGAAAGTTGTTTTTTTAAAGATAGTTTTTTAAAAATCGTAGCACGTGTGTTTTAATAAATAAAAATAGTCTTTTAATAAGCACAAGCAATAATAATTGTGTTTGATAAAATAGCTTTAAAAAATTAAAATAACCATAATAGATATAAATGTAATAATAAATGTTGATATTTATTAATAAATAGGGTTATATTGAACTTTTTAATTTTTATAAGCACAAACCATCTTTGAAAAGCTCCCTTTCAGGTGCTTTCAAAAGTTGTTCTATCTTTTAAAAGTTACAAGTACGTCATCTTTTTTATTTACCAAACACAAAATGAGATGTTTATGCTTTTGAAAAGCAAAAGCACCCCTCCAAAAAACTTTACCAAACACACTCTTAATGTGAATTTCTTTTATTCTAAATATATCACTAAATAGTGAAAAATGAAATCACTAATTTTGATGTTGAAATTAATCAAAATAATTTATTTACTATTTCTAAAATAATATTTTAATTTTAGTTTATAAAATTTTATATATACCCCTCCCTGGACTTAATTGATATTATGTAAAGTTTATATAATTACACTAATCACCATAAACACAAATCATCATAATATCACCCGACAACTTTTTATATGTTTTTTAAATCAATAACTCATCGCATATCTTTCATCGATATTATAATAATTGATTTACCTTGAAATACAAAAAAATATATATTATTTTTCTATATAAATAAAATGACGATAAGTGCGGGAGATAATTTTATATTTTTTTAGTACGTATATTCTTCTTTAAATGCTTAATCTGTAATGTTATGTTAAATTTGTTGTTAAAATGAATCTCGCTATAGAGAATTATTACATAAAAGATTGGTCACTTATTTTTTTCCAATTAAAAAGATACAATAAGATTGTTATCTCCATGTATTGTCATGCACTTTTTTAAAATTTCATTATGAAATTTTATATAAATTTAATAAATATATTTTTATTTAAACTGAGATAACAAAAAAAGTACAAATAAATACGAAAATAATTATATGCGGGGCTAACCTTGTATATTAGAAAACAAAAATAATGTATATTATTTTTCTAACTTGTTCAACCGATTAAATTTCACCCTTTTTTATTTTGTGCTTGATAGTTTGACTATAATATGCCTTTATGTGTTTTTTTTTATATCACTAAAAAGAAAATTTTAATGTAAAAAAAGTATTTCTTATATAATTAATTCTTTTATCGGCCGAATAGCACATACTAATATAAAACCACTAATAGGCACATAATTTTTTTTGCGCTTAACTTTTTATAAAATTTTGTCTTACATTTAATATTTTTGTTTAAATATTTAATAATATTTAGATGGTTGTTTTGATAATTTGAGTTTAAAAAAATCTTAAATTTAATTTTATTTTAGTTTAAAACTATTATATTGTTATCGTATTGCTAATAATTATACTTATGAAGTATTTTATTATAGGATGAATAAATTTATTGAATAATTTAATTTAATTTATTTATGTTATAAATTTAAATATGGAGCTAATAATTAAATACCGTAAAGCTAATAAGCAATAGGTGGCTCCTAACGTGAAAACAAATGTTAATCTTCACAATGTAATATGTGTGAAGAAAAGTTTTAAATAGTTAAGAAAAGTTTTAAATAGTTATTAGATGCAAACTTTTATTTGGATTTAAGAGATGTTATATTATTTTATGTCTATTTAAAAATAATTCAATGTAAACGAACCTTAACCCGTGTGCATAATACGGGACTACGAGTTTTGTACCAGTCTTCAACAAAATTGAAAAGATTCCTAGCTAATAACCTAAAACATAAGATACTGTTTGTTTGCACTTTGGAAAACTCTAAGACTCAATATTATGTTTACTAGTGATATATTTAATTTAATCTTGTCATATATACTTAAAAAGAAACTATAAATAATAAATATTTTCCTAATTAATAAATTAATCAATAAATAAAATCTAAAATAAAAACATTTAAAATGTTAAAAATAAAACGTTATATATCATATAATCAAAAATTTTCAAATATCAAATATAAATAAAACTTCATAAATATTTCATGAGATTAAATGTATTATGAAATGGGACAGATTAATTTTTCATATGTTAAATTGAGAAATATCATGGACAACTAAAAATAATAGGTATTATGAGAAAATGAGTTATAAGAAATCATTACATATAAAACATCAAAAACCTATAAAAAAAAAATGCACATATGAAATAATTATATATAAACAAAAACCTGAATCAAATGCCCATTAGAAACCACTTTATATAAAACATTCAAATTTTTATTGGTTGATGTGGTTTTAAATTTGTTGGTCAGGCAGGACTGATACTTAAATCGAGACATAACTTACTCATATATACCTTAAACTAAATATAATACAAAACTTAATCTTGTGTTGGGCTACTTTACAAAGGCAACGTAAATGTTTTAATATAATTAAGAAAACCAGAAAACCACAAATAAGAAAAATTGAGACTGAAGTTGCATAATCCCACATGCAATGGTTTCTCCCCCGTTGACACACACAAACACACCAAAATAAAGGGAGATAGTCTTTAGTGGATTGGCACCAGCCACCATGGCTATCTACCTTTCATTTTAGTCTCTAATGCCATTGATATTTCCTGCCAAAGATGAAGAAAAGGGTAGGTGTATGTTAGGAGAAACGCAAAATTAGAGTAATGAAATATACTGGAAGTTGGAATTGCAACAACAAAACACAATAACAAAGCTTTATCTTATTAGGTATGATCGTCAGCAACATAGATCAAACATTACATCATATATCATGTTTATAGTAAAATCATTTGCACGTATATCTTTTTGACCACCTTATTTATCTTTCATTCGATCCATTCTTCTAACCGAATGTTTTGTCATCTTCTCCTCACATTCCAGACCACCTAAGACGAAATTCTACATCTTTCAACTATAAGTTATACTCAAACTTTCTCTCTTATATCCTCGTCCTTTATTTTGATCTATACTTGTTTGGTTGCTCATCCATCTGAATATACTCGTCTCTGCCACAACTCTAAGCTTATGCTTATGCTTACCTTTGCCGTTCAACACTCCAAATATCCCAATGTCCAAACATGTTTTAGTGACAGGGAAATGATACACTAAACGACCACTTGAACACTTCTCATTACAAACTGCGAAAGCATTAAGACTTAAGAGTGTTTCTTTGATGCCACAAGTGATAGTCTATACCAGCCAGGTATACTTGTTTTTGCTTTCAGATATTACTAAGTTAAGCTCTGTCAAGGATTGGATCAACGAAAAACAATAGTAAATAAAATCCTATAACTTGCCTTGAGAATTGCAGAACTTGAGATTAGGCAACTTGATGTAATTGCCTTTTCATCATCAATAAGCCATCCCACTTCACTTAGAAAAGTTTCATCCCTCTCACCTCGGTTAAGCGAACACCATAGTTTCTTGGGAAGTAGTACGGTACTGTTACCATCTCTAGGACTGGGAGAGCTCTGCTCTTTATCATCGCTTAGCTCTCGAACGATCTCCTCTACTTAAATAGTAAAATAGATATCAGGTGTCCATGAAGCCAAAACAAATAGTAAAGAGGCAGTTACAATAAAAAAAAATTAAAAAAAAAACACAGATCCTTGAACTCACACTGTTGGAAGCGTCGAAAGTGGCCACAGCTTTAGATCCCAGCCAGATACCAGTGACTTCTAAAGCAGCCATAGGAGCAGTAGAAGCAAATGCAGAATTGAGGATAGTACAAGCTTCAATTTGGTCACCATTTCTGAAGGGTCCATACCAATGTTCTAAAAATATTCTAATAATCCGCAGCTTCATCTTTGCAACCGCATTATCAAGAACATTGATAAGCTGAATAATCCTAACCCGAGACTGATAATTCTGAGGACTGACCAAGCAATACTCCAACTCTAACAAATTATCCTTCTTTTTCCACACAGCAACATAAGATCCAGAAGATTCATAAGCAAATGCAGCGAGTCCAGTATTAGTCCCTGTCCCTCCCACTTTTCTCTCATTGGTGCTGTAACGCGTAGCAGAGTCGCATCCGGTGGTGGGATACAACTGAATGGAGTTGTATTGGAGAACATGAGTGTGAGGGTGAGCAAGGGTGGGGCATTGAGTGTGCCAATCGAATAGTTGAACCTGCCAGTCTTGGTATGCTTGAGGAACAACAAACTGTGGCAGTTCAATTGGCTTCCCTTGGTTACTGAAGTCTGCTCCAAATCCATTCCATTCACCAGAGACTCTTTCAGCAAACTGTGACCACACTTGCATGCTTTATAATAACATGGAAGAGGCAAATTGGTACACACAATATATTCTTTCTTTTGCGTCAATTCTAACCAACAGAAATGAAACAAAAATTTCAGCACTCGTAGAATTCATCCGTTGTCTAAGGATACAACAAGTAAATGCAGCAAAAGAACACAGAAAAGATTCCAAATAATAACCAGCGATTAAAAGAAGGAGAACAGAAATTGAGTTGTAATAGTTACTTGTCGAGGATATGGTTGGTGGAGCACATGCATGAAGCTATTATCGGTTTGGAATCAAAATTGAAAATGGAAAAGGAATATTGAAATGAAATGAAGGGTGGGGGTGATTATTATGGAATGCAGAAAATGGGGGTGTATCTGGTGAGGGTTAAGAAGCATAGATTCATAGAAGGTGAGTTAGGGGGAAACGCTGAAGCCTGAAGGATAAGAATACCAAGAGGAAGAGATGGTTTTAAAATGCGCAGAATCTGTTAGAAGAATGGCTATTGGAGGATCACGCTCTCCGCCTCCGCTAATAACTCTCATTGTATCTATGCTACAAACTATCAAATTCGATCACACATTTATTTAACAATGCATCATACACCAATATGATTTTTTTTTTGGGACAGAGCACAAGACGGAATTTATTTCTTAGTGAATTATTGAGCTAACCACTAAATCAACCCAACTTAATTATAGACCAAAATAATCTATTAATGATTTAGAGTCAATTGAAATTAATTTTAAATTACAATTATATATTGGCGTTGAGGTGGTGAAGAAAGAAGAAAAAGAAAGAGGACGTTGTTAGAATTTTATTTAAGAAATTTACAAATGGTGGCATCTACCGCGTTAACAACTAGTATCCTAGTGAAGAAAGAAGAAAAAGAAAGTGGACGTTTACAATTTTATATACTTTTTTATGGTTATCAAGTATCAACTCGTTTTCGTTAGTTCACTCAAATTCAAAATATCGTTGTTTATCATTTATATGCCATGCTAATGCTATGCTTTTATATAGTAAGTCAAATTCTTTCTACAAATTGGACGTATATAAAATGAATTTCACTTTGTAACATATTAGATAGTTACACATATCGTCTAATATTACCAACAAACTTTATTTTAACAAAAATAGATCACCACCATGGCTATATCTCTTCTGCTTTAGTTTCTAATGCCAATGAGATTTCCTGTCCAAGACAAAGGTTCATGTCAGAAAAACTACAAGTTTTCAATGATAAAAAAAATTTATTCAGAACCAAACGAGAAACCAACAGATTCATCACCTATATTGACACAATAAAATTTGACAGAATTTAGTATTGACACTTGTTGGTGGACTCCCCAAACAAGTGGGCCCACACATTTAAATCCACACTTGGTAAACTTACTTCATTTCTTATAAAATTCTTACAAAATTTTAGTATGTTATTTCTGGTGTAGTGTTGAATATTAGAATATAACTTGCTAGTGTTATTGCCTTCTCTAATTTGAGATACCCACCTTGTGGAGGGTTTATATTGATTACATCCGTTGTGATAATGTATTTTGTTGATTGTTGAGATATCCTAGTGCTACTAAGAAGACTGATTGTGTACCCATTATTATTGATAGTGGAAGATTTTGTTGGACTAGGTTCCGTGTTTTTTTTTTTTTTTTTTTTAT
>JASCZI010151229.1:51830-77502 GCA_036250425.1 Stylosanthes scabra
GATTTTCCTTGATAAAAATTGCTTGTATCTTTGGTATTGACTATTTGACTGCATAGATTATGAAAAAATTATTTTGGTGCTTTCGCTGTTAGATAGGTTCCGTTTGAACTTGAATTTTCCCATCAACACTCTCACTTTCCGGGGCTGCTAAATTGTCTAAGCTCTTTAAAAACTGTTCTTGAAAAACCAGTAAAATACATATTATAATTTACAGCTTACCTTGAGCTTAGCAGTATTTGAGAATATGCAGCTCGATGTAATTGTGCGGCCATGATCCGAGACCCATCCCACTTCACTCAAAGTTCCACCATCATTGTTTTGTCTCAGTGAACACCACAGTTTCTTGGGAAGTAATATGTTGCTGTCTCCATCTCTAACAGAGTTACACACTTGATCATCTAAAAGAGCTCGAAATCTCTCCTGAAGTTAAGTAGAAAGGAGTTGCCAATGAAGCCAACAAAACATGGAGTCAGAAGCGTAAATACAAACTAAACTACAAACAGATCATCATACTCACAGTGTTCGAATCATCAAAAGTCGCAACAGCTTTAGATCCCTGCCAGACACCAGCAACTTCTGAAGCAGTCAATGGAGCAGTAGTTGCAAATGCAGAATCACGGATAGCACAACCTCCAAGTTGGTCACCGTTCCTGAATGGTCCATACCACTGCTCGCAAAATACTCTTATACTCTTCAGAACCATCTTTGTATTATCCAATAAATTTATATGCTGAATGATCCTAACCCGAGTCTCAAAATCTTGTGGACTAATCAAGCAGTATTCCAACTCTAACAAGCCATCTTTCTTTTCCCACAAGGCAACATAAGAACCACTGGATTGGTAAGCAAAGGCAGCGATTCCAGCATCGGCTCCTCCGACTCTCCTCTCATCTATGCTGTAACGCGTAGCAGCATCAGCCTCGCATCCAACAGTTGGTAGTAATTGAATAGACTTGTATTCAATAACACAATCTCCCGGTTCAGCAAGAGTGGGGCACTGAGTCTGCCAGTCGAATACCTTAACCTCCCACTCACGGTATGCTTCGGGAACCACATTCTCAGGCAGTTCAATTGGTTTACCATCATTGCTAAAATCTGCAGCAAACCCATCCCATTCACCAGAGACTCTTTTGGCAAATTGTGACCAGACTTCCATACCATTGTCATGTACCTTGAGACAAGTTGAACAGCCAAATTGGTACACAAACTATCTAGTTTGCAAGAATACCAAAACATAAAGAAAACATATCCATTATGAAGGGATAAACAATTAGAAACATAAATAGAAAAAACAGCATGAGGTCAGCTAATCAGTAATAGGTAATTACAGAATAACAATCAGCAACAAAGTTTGATTAAGAATTAAACATTAAGGATATTAAAAGACAAAACAAAATTGAAAATTTCACTCCAGTTACTTGTTTAGGGTCTTCCTTGAGAAGATCAACCTGGAGAGTATCTTGTATTGCTTGCTTGGCATCTTGATTGACTGCACATATCAAAGTTGTCCTGTTTTAGATTGAAACACGCCAATTCACTATCCACAGCTTCAGCAATCACATTATTCACATATAATGGTAGTGGAAAACACCAATGTTTTTGGACACAATATAGTCTACATACATTAACATTTTCAACTTTGCCCAACCCCATACCTTTTCGTCCTCCAGCTGGGAAAACCACCAAAGTTGCAATTTTGCAGCAGTAAAGAACCCTAAATTAGAGAAAAGATGGTTATTTTAAGCATAATCATAATCAGTAAGAATAAGGAATAGGTGGAGGGTGCGGGGATTGGAAACGGGACGAATAATGAAGAATTAAGTACCTGGAATTGGGTAGAAGAAGAAGATGGAGTGGGGTAAGGACGTGGTTGATGAAGGGATGAAGGAGGATAGAAGGAAGCGGTGGTTGTCACAGAGAATGCTGCCATTGGTGATTGGTGGTGGTTGGACGGAGGTTACACAGACTCTGCTAAGAGTTTAATAGTGACCCTTCAAATCCACCAACACTTTTATTCTTATTTACTTCTATTTATTATAATATCATTAAATTAATTTGCTTCCAACCAAAAATATAGCTTAATAACATCCACTGGAAAATGTTTGACATCATCCATAGCCTTTCTATGCCAAGTTCCAATTTGAAGTCTATATATGTAGAAATTTAAGACATCATTTAAATTCATTTTCTATTTATTGTTGAATTAAATGTGAATTTATTTCCAAAAAGATTTATAAATTTAGTGGATCAAAGTTAGAAGAGTAAATGCTATTTTCGGTCTTCACCATTTGTCCAAAAACAAAGTGACTCTTCATAATTCGAAAATTTATATCTGATTTTTAATTATTCAAGTAATTGGTAAAGATCTTGTAAAACAAATTAGAATTCATGGTAACAGACTCTCAGTTAATCCTTCACTTTACTTTGTAGTATGTACGGTATCTAATAAGTCTATCATTGATTCAGTTATAAGTAACCAATCCTGCCCTGCATCTCCTTTACATTCTGTTTCTACTTTCTACTTACCCTATAGGAAAAGTTGTGTTTTTCGGTTAGTTTATGTTTATTTAGGAAAAAGAATAGTCAAATGAGGAATTTGAAGTCCCTTCAATGATATTGAACTGCTAAAATTTGCTGTCCCTTTTAGCGTTTAAGAGGAACAACATAATACTATTCCTCTAACCGAATTATAAGTTCACTTGTTCTCATGCAACACATCACAGTGAGGTCCAAAACGGGAGCAGAGATTCACCAGAATTTGTCATTCATTAATTGCATATGTAGTGCCTCTGCCAACCATTTTATTTGCACAACAAAATCAATCATTAGTGTATAATACACATATATTTTGTATTTCAATAAGTATTATAGGTAGTTGATTTTGGACTACACCTAGCATGGCCCTTTCTCAGCTCCTACTATTATATCTCTTCAAAGGACACATGATGATTTAATTATAGAAGCTTTACACAGACAAAAACTAGTAGCAACTGAACACATTACACATAGTACAACATGCTCTTAAACTAGTTTAACACAATTTCATCCATTGCTTGATGTGTTATTGGTTCACAAACAAGTTCTTTTCTCTTTGCTAAAACTTCACATTACAATAATATACCAACCAAACATTCCAACACTACTTTTTGTAATATCAGCTAAAAGACATGCTAGCTTATAGCTAATGAGCTGCAAGCGGCACTCCGGTTTTCTCTGTCAGGCTCTTGATGTATTCCTTTCTAGCAGGGTTGTCCTCCTGAGGTCGATTATATGCTGTCCACACCGGCTCCCCCATAAACAACCTCATTAACTGTACACAAACAAATACAAATCCACTAACTATTAATCAACCATGAAAAGTTTGCTGCAGCTTGGTTCTATTCAAATTAACTCGAAATTGCATCACCAATCTTTACATTAAGATGATAATTGTGATTAGCGCGAGAGACTTTCATACCTTCACATAGTTGCTAGTGTCTAGAGTGAATCGATGGTAGATTCCAGCAGGCAAAATGATGAGATCACCGGCCTTAATCCAAATGCGAATCCAGCGATCTTGCTTGTCCCGCACATCGAAGTAGCCGCTCCCTCCCAAACAATAACGAATCTCTTCATCCTGATGAATGTGCTCAGTGTAGAAATTCTTCAACTTCTCTTCATAATTTACCACCTTTTCTGGGCATAAGTCAAGTATATCCTGCAGCATAATCAAATCAATTAAGTCAACCGTGACCCCAGATATATTATAAGAAATTCCCATATACAAAGAAACACTACTGATGATATTCGCACAACATTAAAATCTTAATCTTATCATGTAACTGTATGAATAAAGAATGAATAAATAAATAAATTTACTGAAATTAGAGAAAGATAGTAGAGTATTAATTACCATGTAATTGTAACCCCTAGTTTCTCTGATTTTGTTCAATTCCTGATCTTCCTCATAGATATTGGGATTAAGCTTCCAGTACAAGACTCCCAATTCTGCATTTAAAATCCGTTAATTTGATTGCTTGGGATGTGAGAAAGAATCAAAAGAAGAGAGGAGAAAGGGGACCTGATAATTGGTGTAAGGAAACAGAATGTTTGGGGTTGGTTTGGTGCGGAAGCCTTGGATCCTCATTGCTATCGTCCATGAACCATGCCTGCCACAGTATTATATATTATAATATTGATTAATCATAACAAAAGGAATCAATTGCACCAAAGAGTAACAAAACTCACCTCAATCGCCATGACTGACAGCAACAACGTTGTAGATGAGTGGCCTACTTGATTCTGGTGGAAGCCTCAGCGACCATATCCTATTTTATAGAACTTGGAAATTTAGGCAATATATATATATATATATATATATATATAAACCTGAATATTTTATTTTGTGGTGTGTATTGTTTTTTTGTTTTGTAATTTAACTATCACCTACCTCATGTCAAGTTTGTACATGTGGACGGTGGCGGGTGTTTTCCACCACCCATGCAAAATAATCTGCTTGTTTGTTTCTGCTGGCTTGTAAAACATGGCTTCCAAGGTCTATTCTTTAACTTGATCTTTTCTTCTTTTTAAATGGCGGAGAGCATTTCAAAGTGGCAGAATAAAATGATAATCACTTATTATATATAAACGTAACAAGAATCATTCTCAGTAGTTATACATTATAAGTCATGATTATATTTGTATAGGTTTTTCCCATAATAATTTTTTTATTAAAACTATATCAGCAATTCTATTTATACACAAAAACCAGTCACTAAAACCAATCATCATCAACAATTCTATTTGTACCAAAAATATAGTAAATAAAGACAGTCAAGGAAATTATTATCTAACTAGGAAACAGCACCAGAAAAATGATAGATTTAATTAGTCAATTGATCCTATAATTTTATCAAATTTTCAATTAGATCCGACAAAAACGTTAAAACAGAATATTTCGTTACATAAAATGAATATACCCTATCTTATAACACAATGCCTACTTGATATTATGGAATATTCTGTTATATCTAAATAAAACTAAAATATCACTTTATCATGGAACAATATAGCTTAATATTCGATAATCATGCAATAATTTCTTACCATTTTCTGGGGGGTTTATGTAGAACATTCACAATAATCATTCATAAAACGATAGCAGCATGAGCAAGCAGAGAGTAAATATAAGAGAAGAGAAAGAAGCCCACTTGGGCTGGCACAAAAGCTATTAACATTTAACAAGGCAGCACAAAATTTACATTATCACATGTTCCGGGGAAAATGGCTGCTTCTGGCTCTACATTTTAACTCTGAAAACGCCAAATAGGAAATTCTGCAAGGGCGAAATTAGATGGCTGAAAATTACAAAATTGATCAGGTAAGAGGGACACGTGGCTATCCTAAACAAAAAACATGATGATCTAGCATTTTTTTTTTTTTGGGTTGGTACAGTGTCTAGCAGTTAAAGATTAAAATTGACCACTCTGTGGGCAGCCCAATTCTTGCACAACAGGCTTCAAGCTCTGGCTCCTACATGCTATGAGCTCTTCTCTTCAGTTATATAATAATGTGATCATCTGAATCACAACTCTGCATAATTTATCTAGTCTCCAGGAATTTTAGCATTCTTGAACATCTGCAATGACAGAGTTAACATAAATTTGATCGTTTTACCTTTTAGTTTTTCATCACCAGCATAAATATTATACCTTGAAACAAGTCCCTTATTATTAAAAATTTAAAATCTACTTAATCGGTAACCATCTTATCAGACAATCGCTAAATATCAATATCAGCAAGCACGATAAACAGGTTGATATGCTTGAAATGTTCAATGTCATGTTTATTGTTTGTTAAAAGTATAAAGAGAAGATCCCAACTGACCTTTGTCATTGAGATCAATGGGAAGTGCAACTTTTAGCTGGTTGTCAGCTGAGCCACTGAAAGACAGAGGCAGTCTAGGCTGTGGCGGAGAGCATGTGCTACTTCGGCTTGAGTTGCCATTTGAGGTCTGGATTTTTGCTGGAAGGTTCAAATACATCTCCAAGTTAGATGGAGTTACCCCAGGCAATTTCTTGCCCTTCAGTCTTCCCCTATCACAGAGCAGAAAAAATTAATGGGCTGCCATAAAAAACTAATAACACGAAAGATACAATTGAAATTAATGAAAATAAATGATAGTTCACTATGGATGATACCTGTCTTTTCGCTTTTCACGATATCGTTGCAATGACTCTTTTCTGCTTGCTTGACCATCTAGATCTTGTCAAACACAAACAAACAATAACAATATTTGGATAATAGAACTTGAGGTTTGAGCATGAACATGTGCTGTTAACTACATGAAATGTCTTCCTTCGTACACATACTAATGTAGTAGATCAAATAAACAAAAATTCAATTTATCATGTTACATTACTCTTTGACATACAATTACAAAGAACATGGACATCTATCCAGATAAACTAATATTGCCTAAATGCTTAAATGGGTGGCAATCTCTTGGATTTGAAATTGGGTAATTTAATTTCGAAGCAGTTATAGAAGGCTGCAAAAATTCTATAAACATATCCTTACCAGCATCGCGAGCTATGCTTCCTTTCTCCCTGTAATGCAGAGGATATTCCATCATCTTATCTGTGGTAATTTGGAAAAATCAATGATTTAGTTGTCAATATCACAAATATGATATGTAAATCTTAACATCTTTAATACCAAGCAAATCCAGGCAATCATAATTTTAAACTAGTCAAAGAAGTTGAACTTGTCCTTTATCTAGAGACAATGACAAAGTAGATATAATTCTAAAATCGGTTTCAAATTGAATTTAGGCATTAGAATTATGTCAACACAACACGTTCTTAAGATAAACAATAAATGATATTTAACAGGTCAATAAAAAGCCTTGCAAAATAGCACCACAAAAACTACTGGCTTGAACCCATTGGTAGTTTCTTCCCTTACAAAAGGACATCATTGGTCTTTTATATCCTAGCTAAAACACTTTTTGTATATGATTTTTAGATCAAATGATGCATTCATTGAAGAAATTTCAAAAAATGATGCAATATCATCAAAGGAAAGTAATTACCTACAACTTAACGGAATTAATACTTCGAAGTTAAATAGAGCATCCTTTGTACTAAATTTCTACCTGCTTGAGCAACCTGCACCATTGTTGTATCAACAGGAACTAGGGCATCCTTATTCAACGGTATGTGACAAGGAGAAGTCCAAACTGCTGTATTTCTGTTTACAGGATCATCCTGAGCAAATTGGACTGGACTTGCTGCAAGGTGCATGATAGCTTGTGCCTGCAAATCAATTCTGGCTCCATTGGAAGTGCAATTTTTAGATTTAAGGCCAGGCATTTATACCAGCGAAAGCATCATTACCTACCTTATCAGGTGGGACTCCATCATAGACATTCACCTTACCACAGTAGAATATTGTCATTTGCCCAACTCCGCTAGTTGCACATGCTCTATGACCACATTAATAAGTAATTAAGAACTTGAATCAGCAATGCTAAAGGAATATTGGCCTGCCTCCAATCATGCATACTTTATGGAAATTTTATTAAATCTTTAGTTATTTCACATTTTAATTTTTAAGCAGTTGGTTCACTTTCTTGATGTGAAAAGTGACAACATAATGAAACTTGTGTTATAATTTGCCACTATCCTTGATTCCCAAGTATAATAGTACCAAAGACAGTTTATAATAAATCAACATTTTTTGGTAAACTCAGGAATGCCAAAACAAAGAACTTGCACAGCCTTCTTTTGCAGCTGCAAATAATCATGCTAACACCCTAGGAATTGAAGAAAACAAGCCTTGACATGCAAACCAACAGAAGTTCATGAAAAGAAATGTTTTATCCACTTAATTTTGAATTGATATTGTTCAATATAAAAGAAGCTTTCTTTTTCTTTTTTTCTGTAACTAAATTCCATCTTCCATTCAGTATTTTCCATATGGTTAACACCCATTAATCTTGCCTTCACCAAGATAGTTAAAGCAATATCTTAACAGAAATATTTAAATTAGACAAGCGCTGGATTTCCCGAACATCAATGAACATATTTTTGTCCTGTCGTATAGTTCCCACCATAAGTGGAAAACCGCAAGCAAGAATTGAACATGATGGTCAACAAAAGGCACAACAAGTATGGAATATATCATTGGTGTTATGGGGTTATCTAGATTTGGCAGTAGCGGGTATGCAATTCATATGGTCGGTTGACTTGATATACATTATGTTTACGAAATATAACATTATCTAATTGTTGTCGCCTCCTAATCCTGCTTAAAGAAATAGTTGACATAATACAGCCCAAAAACATCCGACCATAAACCATTCAATGACCTCGCTGAAATCAGGATCCATCGCACATAAACTAATAATTACATCCACTTTAAACTATTATTCATACTTAAAGAGATGCAGACAAAATCTCTGTATACAATGGCACCAAAAGCACTCAGTTTCCTTACTAGTTCACTAACAGGCTAATCACCGAACACATGAATCTCCAAGCTAACACTAATATTTTTAGCAAGCTAATACTGAACTTGAACACCTATACAAATACTCTACCATGTTAAAAATCCCCCTCCCAATTCCCCCCAAATTGCGTCATGAATGATCTGGCTAACTATGAGGAGACTCCACACCAGAAAAAGGAGGGAAGAAAAGAAAGGAAAGGAGAAACAAACCTGGGGCTCACAGCATTGTTGTCATTGGTTTCAGTGGGTTTCTCCGGAGACGACGCAGATTTCTGAATATCATCAGCAGCTTGAGGAGCTGGCTCTTCAGCGGGAGGAGCATCGTTCAAATTCCCCTAAACACCAGTCCAAGTCATTTTCTCGGGAAGCAAACAAAAAGGAAGAAAAGGCAAAAAGGTGTTGAGGGAAAAGCGACACTCACTTGAGGCTGAGGCTGAGGCTGAGGTGGAGAGGTTGAATGGTGGGTGGGAACGACGGCGGGGGCGTCGTCGTTGGGGGGCTCAAGCAGCGCCTTGAGGGAAATGACCTGCTGAATTGCCTGCGATTTGTTCCACGAAGGCCTGCGCATCCCTGTACGGACACGTGTCCTCCTTTTTAAATTTATTCAACTTAAAAATATTCCATTCATCCATCCGTCAATCCCAACAACAATAATTTAATTAAATTGCATTCCAATGCAAGAAACACAAAAATAGTAGCATTAACTTTGGGAAGAGAGAAGACTTGATTTTTCCACAAAATTAAAGGGAAGATTTGGAAGCAGTTGCATCGGTTATTTTTGAGTGGCGGAAATGGTGGAGGACAAAAGGGGAATTACGTATATAGAGAGGAGAGAGAGGAGACCTTTTTCCTTGAGGAATCTGCGACAGTCTTCGCGGGTGAGCTGGGAAATGTCATCTTCGGTGAGCTGGTGAAGGGGCTTGTCGAGGATGTTCCTGAAGGTGGCGGTGGCTGTGGCTGTGGCTGTGGCTGTTGCTGTGGGCCCTGCGCCGTTCATGGCTTGGCGGTCCTCCTCCTCCTCCTCCTTACCATATAAATTAATTGATAGATGATTCGTGTTGATGTTGTGTTTGTGAGTAGTAAGTAATCAAGAAGAGAGGGGAGAGAGAATGAGTGGGTGGGTCATGAGTAGTGGTGGGTATAGCAGTAGCAGCAGTAGTGAGAGTGAGTGAGTGAGAGTGAGAGTGAGAGTGATGAGTGCGACGAAGAAGAGAAGAAGAGAAAGGGCAAAGAGGGGAGGGGGGAAGGGGACTACTAAGGAAGGAGTTGGGAGTTGAGAGTTGAGGGAAAGAAGGGGGCTTTGCTCTTTTGCAACTTGGGGTGAACCCTAAGCTGCCACGTATGCGAGCCTCTTCATTATTAACTTCCCTAATCCCCTCCAACTCTCTTTTTAGTTTTTAATCACCTTCACCCTCTTCTTTTCTCCCTTAGCTTATTCGCCATTTCTTCTCTTTTTGCTTATTTAACTCTTAATACTTCCTTATCTATATCCTTGAAATACAACACTAAAATAGTTTCAGTCTACACCCAATATATTAGTACTTTTTCATGCAACAATTCTACCGAAGAATTTAAAAAAGTTAATAATTAAATTATAATTTAAAATTTTTAAAAAAAATTATCATCCAAAATTAAAAAATATATTATTTAAATAAAATAAAAATAATTACTCATATAATATATAAATTATCATTCATAACTCATCTATCCTATCATTCATAAAGACGAAAAGAAAAAATTTTAGCTAACATTTTAATTTTTTTTAATCCAGCAATTTATCATCATATTTTTAGCTAATATTTTTTAATTATTAAGGCCTAACTAATTGCTTACGAAAACCAATAAATTGTATTAATTATATAACATTACTAAAATAATATTATTAAATTCACCCTTTTATCATAATTATTAGGACAATTCTATGATAAAGTGATGTTTTCATGCATAGCATGAAGAGTGTGGATAGTTTTGTTTTAAAAATTAATAAAAAAATAAAATAGAATCTTTTACATGATAAATCTCAACCACTCATCAAAAAAAAATATTCATCCCTTCACCGTTCTCCCTCTTCATTATAGCATTATAGCATTATAGCATGCATCTAATTATTAACATATATAATATTAAAATAATTTTAATCTAACATTACTAGACAATTCTTAATTAATTGAGAGAATATTAAAATAATTTTAATACTTTTTTATATATTAAAAATTAACTTATAGTAATCTATTAATAAAATAAGAGAATGATGCACGTTGTAAAAAAAAAATGAAAGGTTAAAAAAAATAGAGGGAGTACTAAGTATTTATTTCTTTCTCTAGTCAACAAAAAAAAAATTATTTCTTTTTCTAATTTTGTTTAAATTCATAATTTGAAATCAGGTAACAATTATCTTAGGAATACTTGCTAATGAAATAAGAATTGTAATTTTAAATTGTTTTAATACATTTAACATCAGAAACATTCAAAATTCTAATTTTAAAAGTATTTTTTTTATTGGATTTGGCTAACAACTATCTTAAGGATAATTGCTCCAAAAATAATAGTTAAAATGTTAAATACAAAAAGATTTTATTAAAATTTAAAAATTTATAATACTTTTATAGCATATTTTTTCAAATAAAATGCTAACTTCTTACTTTAAGCAAAAGTAAATTATTATTTTTAGAATTTAATTTTAATATACCAACGATATAAAAAATATTATAATACTTAGATGAATTTTAAAATAGTATGGTTGAAAATTAATTATTTCCTTTTATGCGGCAATATATGAGTTTTCTATGTAAAACTCTTTTTTTACCGATGATAATGGATAGAAATCTTATTTTCACTCCTAAAAATTTAGATTTAGAATATTGATAATTTTATGGAAATAAAAGTTTATTTTTCTAAATAAGTATATAACAATTTATTCCTTTTAGTAACCTATCGGTATTCGGTAGACAGGGATGGACCCAAGTGTAGAGTAGGGGACACTTGCCCCACTATATTTTGATAAAAAATTGAATTATATATATATATATATATATATATATATATGTATATATATATATATATATATATATATATTTAATTATTTTGTTATGTTATTTTTACTCTCAAAAAATTATTTTGAGGTTTATGTTAAAAGAATTGTATTTTATTAAACTTAACATGCATAGAAAACTATTAAAACTAAAAAATAATCAATAAATCAACTCAATAAAAAGTTAATAAGTAGTAATTAATAATGTATAAATAATTAAATACCTGTGTATTGGTAAACGTTAAAGTGCCTATTTATTCAATGTTTTATTTAATTTATTTAATGGGTGTAAATGTAATAAAAATGAAATTACTTGGGATGATATATTGTTATAGTTTACCTAGAGATATTTTAGTTGGACTGTTGGAAATAGTAAAAAGTATTTGTTCTTGAATAATATATGATGGAAGATATTTTGAGCCAAAAAAAAAAAGAATTTGCTATCAATTCTTTTTAATTGTTACATCCATTACGACTGTCAAATGAGCGGATTTCACTCATTTAAATTCGATGCGTTTAGTCAATGGGTTAAATGGGTTAGTTTGCTTAAACTTCATTTGAAATTTTTTAGCTCGTCTTATATATGATTAATCCGAATTAAACAAGCTGGCCCTTTTAATAAATTATTTATTTTTAAAAAAATTAAATCAAAAAATTAATTTTTAATTTAAAAAAACATATTTTTTAATAAAAAGTACATTTTTTAAAGAAAAAATTAGAAAAACAAAGTTTTTTTAGTTGAAAAGTTGGGTTTGTGGGGTCAAATAAGACAAAAATATAAAAAAGAAATAGGTCTTATTTTTCGAAAAAAAATATATTGACTAGCCCGTTTAAACCCAAATTTTAAACGGTTTGAGATCAGAGACAAAAGCTCGCCCATTTAGACGGATCCTGACAAATTTGGTTCATTTTGACGGTCCTAGTAAATATTAATATTCAATAAATTTTATTTTACTATATTTTTACTCTGTTAATAAAATATGATGCATATTACAATGAAAATTTTAAAATTGTGTCTATATATTTCTGATAAATTAAATGGATGAATTTTAGTATGTTATAAAAATGTTTTTTTCAACCATTGTTATTTTTTTTTAATGTGTTTTAAGTGACTAAATTTTCATAAAAATATAATTTTAAATCTCCTAAAAATTTTTTGGATCATTGACCGTCTTAGAAATCCAATCTCTTGTTTTAGCAATAGTTTTGGTTTTGTTGCTGGGTGCGTGGAAGTCCACACCAGTTTGTAATAATGCCGGTATGAAGGGAAAGCAAGCATCAAGAACGTGGAATCGAGATTGGGAGGAAAAGTAATAAAAATTATAACTAAACTTTTAGAAAGATATATTATTTAATTTTTTTTATTATAAAAAAGATAATTTTTACCTTTCACTAAAAAGATACTCGTTGACCGTAAATTGGAGAAGAGAATAATATATCCAAAAAAATAATAATAATCACAATTCACAACTTCCTTTGTCAATAAGATAAAAAGAGTTGTATGCACAATGATACAATTTGAAGAACCACTACAAAGTTACAACTGAAAGTTTTAATTAGTGAGATTTATTCTTTTTCGGATTTTGCAATTTGAGAATACTCTAAGCATGGGTTGCCACTTCCACATAAAATGGTCCACTCCTCAGTCCTTCATCTGCATAATATTCTGGCATCAATTCTTATATTCTATGGGAGGAAATTCAACTTTTATATTCCAATTTATTTTCATCATATAACTTTAATCACCACCATCTTTTTCTTAACTTATTACATAAGTAGTTAGAGAGAGATGATTAAGCTAGATACAGTTTTGTATGCATATGGATAAATATCGTTAATGATAAGCCTATACTTTTAATCAGGAAAATTGATTTATATCACGTACTTACAATAGTTGTACAAAAACCAACATTACATTATGAAATTTTTAAAGGATTAATAATTAGGTTATTATGTAAAATTAAAAAAATTATCATTTAAAATTAAAAAATATTTATCATACAAATTGAATAAAAATGATCATTCGCATAATATACCATCATTATCAAGTACATTAGTTTCTAAATATGTTAGATGCCAAAATTTTATCTTTAACAAATTAATTTAGAATTTTCATAATATTTTATACATATATCTAATTATATTATATAATATAAAAATAACTACTTTTTTAATTAAATTTATAAATAATTATTCAAAAAGATAAAATATTTTATATAAATTAAAATTAAACTTCTTTTTAATAATAGTATAATAATAACTTTTTATTATAAAATAGTAAAAAATAATATTAAAAAAATCTTCGAGAGAAAAAACAAAAGTAAAAATTAAAGGCCTCATTTATGAGCCTCTCTGTGGCCCAATTGTTGTACACCTTATTTATTGTTCTTATAGCATTTTCAGACACGATCCTCTGATGCACCAATAACAATGAAATAATCCAAAAGCATTTAACTTTGAAATGATATTTCGTTATATTATTGTCCTTCTAAAATCTAGAATATAATAATAGTAGTAGTACATATTTCTTTCAATACATATTCTTTTTCTTTCTTTCTTTCTTTTTTATAATTTTTATTTTGTATGTGGTGTAAGAATATAATTTTTGTTAGATTTCCTCGGGTAAAGGGAGTGAGGGCTTCAGCGGGATGCGTTGTTTAGTGTTGCGTCGTAATCTGCCCTCAAAAGCTTTTTCGTAGTCATTATGATTCATTATTTTTTCTGGGCAAAAGGGAAGAACTCATGCAGGTTCTCCTGGCTAAAATATATGTATCTATAGTTTGATTTTGAGTACCGAAATTTAAATTAGAGGACTAAAACTCAATATTATGTTTGATAAATAGAAATTGACACTAAAATTTTAGTCTCAATTCAAAATTTTAGTATTTGCAGATAATAACAATTTAAAAATTTAATAATTTTTTTTATTCAAATGTCCTAACTCAACATTAAAATTTATAATATTAAGATTTTTCTATTCTTTATTTATTTAATTCAATTCCTATATTTTCTCTTAATAAATTTTAAACTAAACACAATTACCAACTTAATTAAGTCTCAATTTTCTAAGTATAAACCTTTCTTCCAAACACACTAATATGTAATAATGGCAACAGTAAAATTATGTTAAGCAAGTAGTACTACTAGTTTGGATAAGAAACCGTTAAATATGAGAGGATGAAGCCAAAGAAATTAAAGTGGAAGCTTTTGTTTCATTAAAGAAATTAAGCAAAGGTTTTCACAGGATGAATAGGATGTGTCACCTGTGACCTCTGTGACCTGTCCACCTGGCAGTGACACAAAGCTTATTAACACTCTTTGGATTTTCATGCCTTCTCCTTTTGGTGGCAGACCTGTAAGGTTTCATCCATATAGTGATTCAATGTCTAGCTCCACAGGGAAGGTTCTTCCATTTTTGGCCTCAAATTGCATTATTCGCCAATCCGTGGAAAGTGGCCTACTCTTATATCATCTTACATTGTCTAGCTAACTGTATATATTTTTTATTATTTTTTCTCATCACAAGCTTAATTTTATTTTTGGTTGATAAATTTTGGATTTTTTTTTCGATAAATTAGACAACATCTGATCCTATATATTATGTCACAAACTTATATGGATTATCTTTAGGAAATATTTTAAGTATACCTGAGAATATAGGTGTTCCTGTGTTTTTAGTGGATCTTAATTATATATATATTTTATAATTAAGATTAACGACTAAAAATACAAGAACAGCCATGGTATACTAGAAACACTTCCTTACCTTTATATAGAGGGAGTAGTGGATATAATTATATAAATGGAGGGAATGGGATGTACAACCATTTGTTTTGTTTGTCGGAAGACAAATGAGTGTGATAAAGGGGGAAGATTTGTTTATTTAGGTGAGGCCGAAATGTAGATTCTTTTGGATATAGTTACTTCAATAATGAAAAAGATCAATCGTTGCTGAATTATTAACAAGAGTAATAACAAGATAGTTAGTTATTATAATCTTCTTTGAAGTTTCTGACAAGGATTATTGTTGTACTAGCACCCATTTTTGTAGGCTTTATTGGTAGGTGGAGTTAGAAGAGAAAAAACCCATTGACCCAGATTCTTGCAATTAAAGGCCCAATACGAGCATTTATTTATGCAGGGCCTGACTTTATAGGCCTGGCTATGTCAGGAACCCAATGAATCGGAGCTTTTGGGGTGTTGGTGTCACTCATAGTATTGGACTACTGTGGCAGAATTTACCAACCCCAAAACTACCACTGTAACTTGCACTGTTTTAATGGTTACTTACTACACTAGGGCCTAGGCCTAGCTTTATCCAATTATTTAAGGCTACATGAATTACTTTTGCACAGCAGATGCCAGAATCATACAGATCCTCAGCATTATTATTGCTCTAGATTTTTTTTTTATAAATTTATTTAGTTCATAATATTTTCGGTCCAAATAATATAAATAAAAATGTTATTCTTTCTAAACGACCATAAAAAAATTGACTGGATTATTTATCGTAATAAAATTTATAGTAATACCTCCATGCCAATAAATTTTCTTAATAAAACATATTAATTCTCAACAAATTTTAATCACCAAATTAGTTTATAACGTTTTATTTTGATAAAGAAATATCAATAAAAAGTTAGATAAATCATTTTCTATTATTAAATAATAAAAACAGCGTTTCAAAATTTTAAAAATTTTAAATTAGTCTCCTTATACAGACGAACAATTTAATAAAAAAAACTAATTTAGTTGATAAAATAAAAAGTTAAGAAAAAAAATTAATAATTAAAATTTATTAAATAATAAACTATCAACTAAAATTTTCTTAGAAGCTGGATAGAGTATTAATCTAAAATTTGAATTGCAATAAGGAGATTTTGAAATGTGACAAACCTATCCTTGTTGCTGGCTGAGCAGTAAGAGCAAAGCAGAAGGCCAGAAGAAGAGGAAGAGGAAGAGGCAGGCAAGCATTGCTGGTCCTGAATAACATAAAAATGTGACCTTAGTCATAGGCTTTAAATTCACTTCTGGATTCTGGCTCCGTGGTAGCTATAGGCCTGCTGCATTTGCAAAAAAGAGTTTATATGCATTTGTTCCATTCAATGCAACTTGTTCGCTTCTCCCTCCTTCCACTCCCACATCTTTACTCACTTTTAATTTGTTGATATGTATTGGACTATTATTCTAGGCTAGTTACTAATAATCATGATCAAGATTATTTAAAGTCTTAAAGAATTAGATTTGATGGTTAAGAGTCCTTTTAGACTTTAACACAGCGTTTGGTTTCCCCTCCAGAGACTGAGACTGGAAGACTGGTTCTCAGTATTGTATTTTTTTGATGAGGACTGGAACTAAAATTTCAGTCCCAGTCTCCAGAATTTCAGTATTTTCAGTACCTCCAAATTGAAGGGACTGGAAGACTGGAGACTGGGATTGAAACTTTAATAATATTTTTTTACTCAAATACCCTCCATCAACATTATAGTTTCCAATACTAATATTTATTTCTGCTCCATCAATTTAGTTTAATCTCTATCTCTCAGTTTCTATCTCTAATTAATTTTAAACCAAATACAATACACAAACCTATTTTAGTCTCAGTATCTCAGTCTCAGTCCCCCAATCTTAGTCTCTCAGTCTCAGTCTCTCTTCCAAACGCAGCCTAAGAAACACTTTACAAAAAAATTCTAACTCTTTGTTAATAATTTTAATATTTAATAGTTATTACCATTATTCTATTTTTAAAGAAAAGATTACCTGAATATATATAGTCTATCTTCACGACTACAAATAATATGAAATCATGAATTATGCACTATTGTAAATAGGTGCACTGTATGATTTCTAATTTAGTGTTTCTCTTAGTATCTCTTATGACCCATACTAACTTGAGCATCTACCCCTTATAAGTGCAACCCTCTGCTGTGAAAACGACGAACTCATTACTTTTGCAACTCAAAATAAAAGAATGATGAGAATATCATGTCTCCAATTTATTCTCTATATTTTATTCAGGTAACTCCGAATTACAAACATTTCTTAACATAAATAAATTAAAAAAGATTAATACAACATACATTCCATGAAATCATAGTGAAGTAGAACAAGTATTTAGATGAATAAAGTAGGCATTAAATTAGTGCTAGAAATATGCATGTATATTGAGGCTGAGACACGTTAATTAGTAGTTGTGCTGCTGAGGAATGAGCATTGATCGAGAATGTGAATATTGGGAGATGGAAGGAAAAGGGATGGTATTGGTGGGGTTTGGAGTTGAGAAGAGAGGAATCAGGAATGGTTTGGTCCCGTACGTACATGACAGAACCCTCTCAATACTCCCCACTTGCCCCATACGTACTGCTTCTCTTCTTGTTGCTATCAACCCTTCTTCACTTTGCTTTCATTCCCCCTCTATAATCATTATTCATAAAAATTAAAAACGAAAAACAGAGAGAAATTCTTACATGCTAATAATACAAATATTAGTCACGGAAATTACACGTATGTTATCCTATAACTAATCCAAGATAAGTGTGGTGAAATAAAGCTGTATAAAATTTACTCAAACTAAAAAGCGATGACTACTACATGAGAGAACTTATTAAAGATAACATTGCTAATAAGTATTATTTAACTCCGTTAATGCCTTATCTTGCTCCAAATGATATAATGGTATTTTTTTCCCTCAAAATATCTCTAATACAAGCTAAAGACTAAATATCTTGGTCATGTGAAGTCAGTATTTTTTTTTTTTTATGAGTGGGACAACTCCCAATTCTAAGTACCACAAGACACATCGAGCACACACAAAAAATTCTTTTCACGAGGTTTGAACTCTTATGCAACATTTTAAGAGGTTAAAGGATCTACCGCTGGAAAATTGTCTTAGCTGCATGTTTTTGAGTGAGCCTACTCTGCTGTACTTAAGGTGGTTGGGCCAATACAACATCTAAAATTTGGGCTGATGTGGATATTGCTTTGGGAGCAAAGTCCGACCCGGAAACAAATAGGAGATGAGAGGCAAAGAAAAAGAGTTTATATTTTTGAATTTTGATATTGAGTTATGGAGGGTGTGTAGAGTCTAGTGTCTAGTGTCTAGTGAGTAGAGTATGTTATCGTATGTGTATTAGTATAGTATGATATCCATTGATGAATGAACGTTACGATAGTGTAGTCCACTGTACACTCCAGAGTAGAGTTGATCAATTAACATCATACATTTGACAAATCAATGTGTGTTGTGTTGTATTGTATTGATGAGTGATGACAGGGTTATCATCTCCATTCCAATTCCAGAGAGAGAGAGAAAGCAAGCCATCGCAATCATTATGGGCCCATAGCCCTCTTCGATAATGGGCCCATGGCCCTCCTTGGGCCTTTTCCCCTAATACTCAAACAAACCCCCTTACCTTCTCCCTCTTTTGGGTTCTTTGTCTTTTGAGTTTTGACCTTGGACTCTCTCTCGCTCACTCTCACACGCCACGCCAGAGCCAGAACCAGCAGCAATAACTCAACCCTCTTTCAACCACCACCATCACCATCCCCCTCTTCATTTTCAATTTTCAACTCTTAGCAGGCCATGGGCGTACTCCGCCGCCGTCACCATTACTGGTTGCCAGCACTGCTATTGACGGCCTTCACTCTTCTCTTGTTCTCTTCTGCTACTGCTTCAGCCATAACCAGGACCAGAACCACCACAGCATCATCGCAGCCAAGTAAGTTCATAACAACATCACCTCACACTCTCTTTACTTAGTTTTCAACTCTAACCAACTAAATTTAACTTGTCTCTTTCTATATATATATATTGGTTCAGGTGTTGGAGTAGCAGCAGAATTGGTGCAGTCTCGCGTGGAAGAGAAGAGATCGAGGTCGAGGGGACCAGGGTCGTCGCCGCCCTCCTGCAAGTCCAAGTGCGGGTGGTGCAGCCCATGCGACCCGGTCCACGTGCCAGTCCAACCGGGTTTCATCATACGCCTTGAGTACTACCCAGAAGCGTGGCGTTGCAAGTGTGGGAGCAAGCTTTTTATGCCTTGATCACTCATCACTCACACACCACACCGCAACCATCACCATCATCATATTAACGTTGTTGCCACAACACTAGAGGAAAAAACATTGCAGGCAACCATCTTAAGATTTTCCCCTTTAGGTTCTTTTTTCTTTTTAATTATTATTGTTATTATCTCTCTCTCTCTCTCACTCTCTGTCTGTCTCAATGTTAGTGCCTAGCTACCAACATGCATTGATTAATGATTGTGGTGATGAGGTTGATTGAGTTGTTGGTGGTGGTGCTTCTTTTTACAACATTTGGAGGCTTAACCTTTTTTGAAACAGCAAGTTAGGGAGCCTTGGGAATGTAAGACGTTAAGCTCAGATTTTCGAGATATATATATATATGTTCAAGCATCCTGCATCCCCTTCTCTGCTTTTAACACACACCCCTCTCTCTCTCTACCACTGCCCCCCAAAGTCACCAATGTATAGTAATATTATATGGTTTAATTTCTCTTTCTTGATTTAATTATGCCCCTTACATTGTAATATATAATATTATCTTCAGAAAACAGATTCATTTTCTATGTTCTCGTTATTCAAGTGTTGTTAATTTTCCTTGCTTTGGTTTTCAACTTAATATATTTAGATAGGTGAGAGTGAAAGATATGTCTCATCGGTTTCGCTGTTTGGTTTTAGATTTTGTGTGCAGTGGATTAGGTATTTGCTCAAATTTTCTTCTTCTTTGTTTCTGCTGCGTTTGAATATATATGGAGGCAGTGGCTTTTTATTTCCTTGTTCTTGGATATGCATTAAATGTGCACATGCCCAATAAAAGAGGTGGTTTTGATACTGTGTAGAAAAGCAACGTTTGTCAGTGCTTCTGAGTTCTGAGTAACATGTTTTGTGTGGTGAGATTACAATGGAAAATGAAGTAACGCAAGGGAATAGGGATACACAGATATCCATAGGCCCATTCTTTCTTTAATTCTATCCTTAATATAATTAATGGCCTATATTTTGTGATCAACATCATCATCAATCATACTACTCTTTCTTTCCCCAATTTTCTGCTTTGCTTCTTTCTTAAATCAAAACATATATAGCAATGCTATGTAATTTATAAATTTATTCATTTAAAAAGTGAACAGTGAATGAAATGAAACTTACGGTTTGCCTTTAATTATGGTGAATCTTATTCACCTAGCTAGAAATTAATTCATGTATGTCTCTTTTATGTTTTTAGTTGAACTGTTTGTTTGATGTTCTGAGCTATTATTTTATTTTGCTTTCTTTTTGTGTTGAAGAGGGCCATACACTTGACCTCATGGAAGTAGAAACTATAGAAATTAGAAGCACCAAATAAATGAAGGCTGGCCCCCTCATTCAAACACCATGCATCTTCCTCTCATGGCATCAAACGGAACATCACACAAACATAGATTATTAATCATGCACAACCAACGTGGGGAGAGGACAATCTCTCTCCCTTTTCAGAGAAAAATTAAAGCATACGTCACCATTTTTTTATACTAATTAAAGTCACAATTAGGATGTCAACTGGGTGGTATGCAATTTTCCTGAAGAAGAAAAGAAAGGCCCAGCAGCAACCAAGTTAGATGTAACATTATTGATAATTACTTTGGACAATATAAAGATGCATTATCGATGGGGATATTTTGAGCCAATAATAATAGAGTTGTTTCTAGCTATATGCCACTTTATCAGTTTTTCACTTTTGTAAATGAGACCAAAGGTATGTCCTTTTGGTTTTCTTAAATGGAATTCTTCCTTCTTAGATAATTCGACTAAATTTCATTTCTCCTCAAAGTTATACTTTACCTTACCACCACTAAGTCAATTCTCTTTTTACTTCACGTGTGTGTTTTGAATTACCACTCACCGAGATAAATACAAAGCTTTATCTCAATGGGTGAAATTACTAACATAGGTCAAAGGATAATTTTTTCCCCTATCATGTATCATGCATCTTTAAAGTGAGACCATTTACCTAAAGATTTTTTGAACTATTTTTAGTATTTTATATATAATTTTAGATTAGTGGGTCTTCTTTTAACCACATATCTATTTTCTATTTGATCCATCATTTTAGGCAGATGTTTTGCAAATTTTCTCTCTCAGATATCAAAACCATCTTAGAGATAATTTATTTACGATCTCGATCTTTTAAACACGGCAGTGATCCTTTAACTTTCTCTTTTATATCCAATTCTTTGTTCTCTTTGTTCGTATTTGGCTGCTCACTAAACTTATGTTCGCACTCACTTTTTCCTACCTAATAAAAGATGAATGCTACATACCATGAAAATTTATTATTTTCTGACGCAATTTATTAGTCATCCATATTAAAGTTAAAAAGTGTTAATTAAAATATAATATTACACTTCTAATTAAAAGTGTTGAGACTTAATGATAAAAAATAATAGCTCAAATAAATTAAAATCGAATATTATGTGACATTAATGATCGTATTTTATTTCATATAACATAACTATTCCAACGAAGAGTACAATAAATTTTATTTAAGAATATATATTTAAATTGATTTCCAAAAAATTTTGAAATAAACATTTTAATTTCTAACAAAATTAAACATCACATTAGTTTATAATATTAGTAAACGTTAAATACTTTAGTCCTTGTGATTCAATTTTATTATTTTAAAGCAGCACTGGTGTTTTTTTTTTTTTTTATTTGGGTCTTAAAGATGGATATCGAACTCAGGACATTGAAAAAGATGAGTTCTAGCAACTAATGTTGCACCAACTAAGCTAGTCTCAGATGGCAAGCAGTAGTGGTGTTTAGTGAGTGAACATAGATACACAATAATTGAGTTACCAGAATAGAAACAATGTGAAAGAAGGAGAGTGATGGTGAATGAAATTAAATTATTGGAGTTGCATTGGGGATGGATAACATGTGAATGCAATGGTTGGCTTCTATCTTGAGATTATAAATTTATAATAAGGCTTTGGTCCAAAAAAAGAGCAGAGGAGACGCACGAGGGGGTGAGAGCCCTTTTCTCTCTGTTGAAGAGATCAGAGGTACACAGTAAATTTCTAACTTTCTATGGCTTGGATACCTAGCTAGCCACCCACTCTAAGGTGTGTTGTGTGTGTGTCTCACTGTGTCAGCATTGGCTCTATCAAAAGTAGTAAAATGGTTAAAATAAAAAAAACCACTGCCAAAAGAAAGTCTCCACTCTCCACTCACAAACAACAAGTCACCACTAATCAGTAGCTAGTAATAAATATATATGCCGCTCTCTCTGCTGAGTATAATTATTATTCACTCGTACACAAGTACTTTCATCATCTTTGCATGCATTTATTGTTGTTACTAATTAATTAACCTCCATTAGCAAATATCAGAGGAATTAAGTAACAAATAATAATGTGATGGCACATCACACGCTACATAGTATGTGTTCCTTTGAATTTGAAAATTTGCTGGCACGTACAGTCTTGTGTTTTTTCACGAGGGGTGGCAGTGTTGTTGTTTTTCAATTGTTTTTATCTGTGTTTGATGCAATTACAATAAGTCACAGTCGTATTCCCACAGAAAAATATGCGTATAGAGGTGTTATTATTCAGTATTTGATAAGACACATTGACAATGAGAGATGGGGCATAGAGGGTGGTGGGCCGCATCAGTAGCTTCTAGCTAGTGCGTGGTGGTGCCTCCTCCTCTCATGACTCATTCTCATTCACACCATTCAAATCAAACTTCTAAATCCATATACCAGAGCCCAGATAGGGGGGTCTACTCACGAATGCATCAACAGAGTTTGTGTTAGGTAGTTCCTCAATATTTGGTGTGTGATTTGACTGTATTGAATATAGTAAGAACTAATAACCATTCTCATCACCACTTTAATTTGGTTCTTTGTTTCCATCCACATCAAATTAAAGATCTTTTCATCTTCTATGTATATTCATTCATTCCACCACCATATGGAATTGCATTGGTGGTGTATGTTCTATTTCTCGAGAATTTTGGTGACAGTTGTCAAAGGGACAATTTCTTAGTTTCCAAGAGACAGGTAGTGGTAGTGGCATTGTTGAATTAGAAACTGCCCCTAATTAAAATGATTGGCTTATTAGCAGTGATGCATCATTTTCATCAACTTAACCACTAACCAGTACTAGTCAGCAAGCATGGACGTATGAAATGAAGGGCACAATTCACAACCACAAATAAATAAAAATGTTATTCAAATTGCAACTAGCTAGTTGCTACATCATTAGAGGTTTTGCCTATTAGGCCTTTGCTTAGGGAAAAACAACAATTTTGCATAATGGTTTTCTGGTTATCTACGGTGTGTGCAGACTGCAGAACCTTTTTTTTTTTTTTCTTGTTAAGAAATAAATATATAAAAAGAAATACTATTTTCATTCGAGATAATATACGAAAACAACCCCCTCTCCCCCAGGGGAAGGGAGGTCTTTCTCAATCTGCAATGCGGCAAAATATTCTGGTTGCAGTTGTTAATGGAATTCTGTTCAGTTGGCTCTATGTCCAGATTCCTTTTTTTCTTCTTTTTCTTCATTTTTTTTTTCCATCAAACCCTACACATGCTTTATTATGTTTTCTTTTTAAGAAAAATAATATTTGTACATTTCAATTTTAATTTTTAAGACACTCCAATAGATTTTTCTTCCACCTCTCTTTTTCAATATTTCTTGAAAAATATATTTTGAACAACTAATTTTTAGTAGGGTAATAAAGTAATGTATTTGAACAAGCAATAATTCTATTTGTACACCAAAATCAGCCATCAAATCAGTCATAATACATATTGAAATACAAAATACATATGTAATTTAATTCATTTTAATGTATATTTTGTATTTCAATGTGGCTGTTGATTTGGTGTACACCTAGAATAAGTGAATAACACTTGAACATTATATATAATTAATTAATTAATTAATTAATATATATCATGGTATATCTTCATACACCTCTTGTCTTCTTCTTTTATTTTGATTTCTGTGTTAAAATACACTATTTCTGTATTATATGTAACTGTTTCAATGCTATTGTATGTTATATTATATTAATGTATTTTGTGAATTTTTCTATACTGATATTTACATTTTCCGTATTGTAAATGGAATGTATAGAAATATACAATGGTACATATAGGATTGGAAAATCATTCGGTATGTCGCACTTCTGTAACATCCCAAAATTTATATGTCTAAATTATAATTTATTTTATTCTTTTTTATTGGCTAAAATAAGATAATATTATATGCTGGAACTAGTTTATACAGTGCGATATTTTTATTGTATTAATATCGTGTTGAAATGATACACGCAATAAATTTCAGTTTCAATAAATATAATTATAAAAAAAAAAGAAAGAAAGAAAGCAACGAGGGACACGAGGAGAAAAAAAATAATAATAATAATATAATAATATATGAATAATAACTATAATAATATAATATTCCAAATAGTAACCTGCATAGTAAATCTTCAAAACTATAAATAGGACTATGATTTCATAAGTTTTTCATATCAGAAATCAATAAGAATTTCATTCTCTTCCTCTCTCTAGCTCTTTCTATTATTATCTCTTTTATAGTTTTATTTTTACAACACGTAAGAAGAAGAAAGAAGGAGGAGAAGTAATAAAAATATTAAGGTAGATATTTTTTTACCTTCTGGCTATCGTATATCATTAATATTATTTTATTGCATTATTTATTTGGACTAGTGTGGACTACCGCCAGGTCTGTTTAATATTATTATTGTGATATTATTTTCTTGCATTATTTCTTTGGACTAGTGTGGACTACTGCCAGGTCTGTTTAATATTATTATTGTGATATTATTTTCTTGCATTATTTCTTTGGACTAGTGTGGACTACCGCCAGGTCTGTTTAATATTATTATTGTGATATTATTTTCTTGCATTATTTCTTTGGACTAGTGCGGACTACCGCCAGGTCTATTTAATATTATTATTGTGATTATTGTTATTATTCTTATATTTATTATCATGCTATTATTATTATTACTATTATATTATTAGTATTATTGTTATTATTACTACTAATTCATCACTAATATTATTATTATGTTATAATTATTACTATCTTAATGATAGACTTTATTGCTAAT
>JASCZI010151230.1:0-29663 GCA_036250425.1 Stylosanthes scabra
TATATATATATATATATATATATATATATATATATATATATATATATAAAAAAAAAAAGCAAAACCTGAAAAAGGGGGACTTTCTTGCTATGCCACCATCTTATTAGGATATTAACTTAGCTATTATATCAACTTTGAATCTGCATACAACACATGGTCAATTCATCAAAATTCAACACAAGAATCAATTCAATCTGTCTGTGAGCATACAACACATAGCCAAAACAAAAGAATAGTAGATCTGAACAAATTTATGTACAATAAAGAACAAAATATATAAAGATGTAGATAAGTACAAATTTTGAAAATATGAAGGCATATGATGAAAATTCCATGTAGAGGTACACATATATGTACAAAATTTGAAAGTTACTGAAAATATAAGTACATAAGCCTACCAATCAATCTCCTATAGGCAAAAGGATTAGGAATAGGATCCCCATCAGCTGCTCGAAGCTTAAGATTAGCTTCCATTGGTGTATTTGCAGGTTTATACCCCAAATAGCCTGCTTCTTCAAGTAATGAAAGGGTGTACTTTCTTTGTGTCAAAGAAATACCCTTCTTGGACTTAGCCAACTCGAAGCCAAGGAAAAACTTCACATCACCCAAAATCTTTAGCTTGAAGATAGCCTGAAGTTGACCTTTGATTTTATCAACCATGTCTTGCTTTGAACCAGCAACGATAATATCATCGACATACACAATGAGAAAAGTGAGGGAGTCACCTTCACCTATAGAGAAGAAAGAATAGTCCTGCTTGCATTGCTTGAACCCATGCTGGACCAGAGTTGAACAAAACTTGCTAAATCATTGTCTAGAAGCCTGCCGTAAGCCATAAAGGGACCTTGTCAATCTGCAAACAAGACCCTGATTTCTTTTTGGATGCCCCAGTGGCACATCCATGTATACTTCTTCATCCAACTCGCCATTAAGAAAAGCATTGTTGATGTCAAGTTGCAAGAGACTCCAATTTCTGACAGCAGCAATGGTTAGAAGGATTCGAACCGTGGTAATTTTGGCAACAGGACTAAAAGTGTCCTTGAAGTCGATACCAGCTTGTTGTGTATAGCCTTTAGCCACTAGACGAGCCTTGTACCTCTCCAAGGTTCCATCAGCTTTCAACTTAGCCTTATACACCCAACGACATCGAATAGTGTGTTTATCCTTTGGCAGGATCACCAATCTCCAAGTGTGATTAGACTCCAAAGCATCAAGTTCCTCCTTCATGGCTTGCCTCCACTCAAAATACTTGACCGCTTGATGATAGTACTGAGGCTCAGGAACAATATCAACCTTAGCCACCAATTGGTGATAAGCATGATGAAGTCTATGAGTACTGAGGTAATTGTTGATGGGGTATGGTGTGGTGTGACAAATGTAGTCTTGGAGATAAGGAGGATGACGAGAAACTCGAGAAGATTTCCGAAGTGGGGGTGGAGGTGGTTGTATAGTAAAGGCATGTGAAGTAGGCTCGGGTGAGGCAATGTTGGCATGAGGAGGAGAAGGAGATATAATTCTGCAGCTGGTGAAGGAAGCACAAAATCACCAAAAGAATCCAAATCTGTTTGTTAATGAGGAAAAGCGGCAAAAGGGAAAATTGTCTCATGAAATACCACATCTCTGGATATGAAGAATTGTTTGGTCTTGAGATTATAAAGCCTATAGCCTTTATAGCCAATAGGATATCCCACAAACACTGCAGGGGCTACACGAGGACAAAATTTGGTCCTGGAAGCTGACATAGTTGCAGCATAAGCAAGGCAGCCAAAAACTCGAAATAGTTCATATTTTGGAGGTTTACCAAACAAACATTCAAATGGAGATTTGTTCTTCAACAATGCACTTGGAGTCCTATTTATCAGAAAAGCAGCAGTAGTGACACACTCGCCCCAAAAGGAAATCGGAGCTTTGGATTGGAATAGCAAAGCCCTGGCAACATTCAACAAGTGTTGATGTTTGTGCTCAACCACAGCATTCTGTTGAGGGCGATATGGGCAAGAAAACTGGTGTAATGTCCCCTTTTGTTGCAAGAAATCCGTGAGTGCTAACTCCTTAGCATTATCAGACCTGATACACTTGATTTTTGTGCTAAACTGTGTTTCAATGAGCGTATAAAAAACTTCAAACAAGTGGCTGCATCAGATTTATTAGCAAGTAAATAGATCCAACAGAAACGAGATGCATCATCAACAATAGTGAGAAATAAACGATTGCCATTATAAGTTGGGACATGATATGGTCCCCAAACATCACAATATACAAGGTCAAATGGATTATTAGACATATTATTGAGTGACTCGAAAGGTAACTTCTTAAATTTTGCTAAGGGGCAGATTTCAGAATGTGTAAAATCTGACTTATTTTGCAAATGTAGAATACCATCTAATCTACTAAGTACTCTAGATGGAACATGGCCCAACCGGGCATGCCACAAATTTGATGAACACAAATTTATTGAATGTGAAACAAGGTGAGAAATGTGTATGTCCTGTGAGTCAGCCTGTAATATGTAAAGCCCTTGAAACAATTTACCCCTCCCAATCATCTTCGATGTGTGTGTGTCCTGGATAGTGAAGAAATGAGAACCAATAGTAACAGTGAGTGTAGTATTTAAGAGGAAATCAGAGACAAAAAGAAGGTTTACCCTGAAATCCGGAACATACAAGACATTGTGAAGAGTGAGTTGTGTATCAATTACAACAGAACCAATAAAATTGGCATGAAACACTTCCCTAGTAGGCAATGAAACAGAAAACTTCCTAGAGGTATGTATTGTAGAGAAAAGGGATAAATCACAAGCTATGTGGATAGTGGCTCCACTATCTAAAATCCAAGAATTTGGAGGAATAGATGACCTTGCAATTGAGGTGTTGAGAACAATACCTGTAGATGTGGCAATGTCAGTGGATTCAGTGGATTGATGCTCCTGAAAGTTGTGATTGTTGAGAAGGCTCAAAAGTTGTTGAATCTGACCATTTGTCAAGTTCAGAGAGGCAGATGAGGAAGGAGACTCAGATTCTCGTTCAAACACAAGGGCAGCAACATGATTCACAGAAGGCTTAGTCCCACGCCCTTTACCATAGTTAGGTGGATAACCCTGAATTTTGTAACATTTATCAATGGAGTGGTCGTAAATCCCGCAGTGTGAACAGAGAGGGCGATAATTCTTGAAGTTACCACAATCACGACCTTGTGCCGGAAGAGGCGGCGGAGGATTTTTGGCAAAGAAAGCCACCTGACCTTGTGTAGCAGCAGTGCCCAAAGCACGATGTTTCTCTTCTTGAGAAATTAGGGATAACACCTTATTAATCGCTGGAAGAGGTTCCATGAACAAGATTTGACCACGAACCTGAGCATAGGATTTATCCAATCCCATGAGAAAGCAGTGAACATACTCGGCATGAAGAAACTCATTCATAGCTCGAGCATCACCGCAGTTACACTGAATCGGCCTGAAGGAGCTGAGTTCCTCCCATAAAACCTTGATTTTGGTAAAGTATTAAGAGACGTTTAGAGTGCCTTGACGAAGATTCATCAATTCACACTTTAATTCGAAGACACGCGGACCGTTTCCATGTTGAAAACGTTCCTTGAGGTCGTTCCAGAGTTCTGCTGCAGAATCAACGTACACAAGAGAAATAGCTATCTCTTTGGTGACGGAATTCAAGATCCAGGTAATGATGATGTCGTTAACACACTGCCAGTTCTCAAACTTCTCTGGTTCAGTGGATGGATCTGGTCGAGCAACAGAACCTGTGATGAAGCCAAGCTTTCGCTTAGCATTCAGCGCCTTTCTCATGGCGCGACTCCAAGAATGGTAGTTGTCCTCGGCGAGAGGTTGAGACACCAGAATCAAGCCAGGTTGATCGGTGTTAGTGAGGAGATACGGATCGATTGTTGTAGTCGCCATCGAAGAAGCAGAGACGATGGTAGAAACAAGTGTAACCGGTGTATCCATGAATCTTCAAAGAAAAATTGGGGAAAAATCTTCCTTCTCCGGCTCCGAGATCGGAAATGCCACACGCAATTAGGAATGTAGCGAATGAAGAAGTCTCATCCACACTGTCGAAGAGCCAAAGAAAGAGAAGAAGAAAAGATGAGAAGAGAATCGGAAGAGAGAAAGATGAGATGAAAAGATGGCGGAAGGTTCACGAAGATTCAGAGAAAAATGTCACGAACATAAGACGTATGCTATATACCTATAATGCATGTTGCTGTTATGATTAATGCTTCATTGTGGTATTATACCCACATACCATAAGACTATAACAGATAAAAACACTTAACAAAAGAAGCAATTGTTTGCTTTACAAGAAAAATTTGATCTTGTATCTTTTACCCTATTGAACATTCATTCTAGGCCTTCTGAGTTCTAATTAAGCATAGTGTAAGGAACCCTATTGAACTTTAGCAAACACGTTATTGGAGGCAAAATTGGCTAAATCACAGAAACACATCGTGTGGAGGTAAACCTAATTGAAGCAATTGGGATGAAAGGTAAAAGAATAGGAAGATAAAGATACCTCACTGGGGAGAGTGGAGTAAGGGTGGCTAGCATATCTTGAAGCTTCAAGAGCTTCTTCGAGGTCAACCTGAGACGAAACCTCGCGACCAATGCGATCACTGACCCGCGTTCGTCACGTCACGCATCACAATCTCGTCTTCCCTAAACATCTCAGCGGCGCCGAACTTGAGCTGAATTTTCAGAAAAACTAAAGGGAATTGAAATATGCAAAAAACTTCAATTGTTATTTGTGAAAATGTGCAAAATAAAGGCATATAATTATGCCACAAGTAAGTCTCGTACAAAACTAAAGAAGATACTTATATCCAAGAAAGGCTTAGGTTAGTTCTGTTCCATAAACTTCTCAGACAAGGATAAGTATCTCAACTAACTTTGAACTACATGAAGAATGCTACTGCCTTTTTCTCACTGTTTTAGATTATTATGACCATATCTTCAGATTGATAACAGCAACTTTATTCCCCGCCAAGTTTCCAGTACAGCTTGAAAAACATCAATAAATATTCATAAAGTAATTAGAAAAAAAATCAAAAAGGTGTATCATCTAAAAAAAGTACATTCATTAATTGAAGGGTATGAGAATTATGCATCTCCACTGCACTTGTACCAAGTATTAGTAATTCATACAACACAAAAAGCTGATTCAAGATAAAAGTAGTTGGTTTTTTTTAGAGCGTATGCAAGTATTTTCTCTAGTATAACCATTATGAACTAAAATTATAGAGAGCAAAATATACAAATACATTATTAAAAAAGACTTTTTGCAGGTAACGAATGACACATAATTAAAAAACAAAAAAGGAAAAAGAGAATACCTTTGTTGCACAAGAGAAAGTGTATATAATTTGTGATATTGCACATCACAAATGCAATATCAATTTCAATTTCTTTTCCGGATAGAGTCTTCGCTTTGATCACGGTTCCTCCTCAGAGCCTCAAGAGTGTGCCTTTCTTCCAGCTACTTACTAACAAAGATCAATCGCATTCGTAGCTGATCGAGATATCTGGCGGACAGAGAACATGAGATTGTGAACTTCTGTTTGCGCCCTTATTTACTTTGGCACTATTGAGTGGTACGAGGTAGACAGGATGATACCACAGTTCGGTGGCGTGCAGAACTATGCCCATCGCCCGCTGAACATCAATTGGCAGGGTGCAGCTAAACCCAAAATCGTGGCACCCTGCCGCGGTTTTCAACTTTGGTTTTGAAAAGATTTTTTTTCAATGTATGCCCATGATCTATCTTTTACTAAATTCGCTTCCTGATTTGATGTGCAATGGTTTAAACATTTTTACACAGGAGTCAGATGAACTTGAAGATGGCAACACCAAGTTCAAAGAAAGTTCAAGACATCCTAAATGTTCACAGATATTGACCATTGGGGAAGAATTGCAACCATGGTTTGGAAAAAAACACAAACACTTTTATTATTGGAAAATAATTTGACTTTCCTCTGTGTTAATTAGCCATTATCTTTATGGTTGTCTAGCTGCTCTTATTAGTAAATATTATAAGCTTATAAACTAAGTTGTTTGTTGAGAGTTGCTGATGTCCACCTAACTCATCTGTTTAATCAATGCTGCCTTAGCTAGGATGATATATATGTTATTTTGATTCATCAATTTTCTGCAGGGATGATGATGTCAAAAAATTATATTCTCTCTTTTTAGATGTGTTATTTTGAGGTTGCTCTCTTTTGTATTTAACTCCCTCAATGGTCTTTCATGCTATTATGATTACAATTCTAGGGGTTGGGCAAATTAAAGTGTGTATATTTATTTAGTTTTTTATATGCAATGTTATCCGTGATAACGTAGGTGGAATGTGATATAATTAATTTGTGAGATCTCAATTAATGTTATCTCATTTGATGTAAGATGCATATGTAAATCTTATTAGTATATTATGAAAGGATCAGCTTATTATGATATTTAATTCTCTGAGTTGGGGTTTGTATTTATGTTTACAAACCTTTGTAGCTCTCTTGTTCCTTCTTATTTGATGTTTGATTCTTGTGACAATCTCAAGAGGATCAACATGTTGAGCCTGTATAGGTGCACGGGGTTTCTGCTAGTAGTTAATATATTTAGTTGTGTTGAATAATTTGTATTGAATTATATTAAATCATTATAATTAATTGTATTATATTTATAAAATAATTTATTAAACTTTAATACCTATGAATATTCCCGGATATATTCACTTTCCCCATAAAAGTATTTAAATGAAAATCTGTAACAACAATGGAGCAAGAACGAGAGGCAAAATTATAAACGTAGACGGGAAGCGGAAGAGGGATCCCCGCCGCATGGATCCCTGCTCCTAAGCTAAAAGGACCAAGCCAACTCAAATATACCCAATCCTGATTGCCAATGGTACGGTATTGGAGCAGCAAGCCAGTCTTTCCCTCGCAGCAAGCCAGTCTTTCCCTCTAAGCCACCAGGACTAGTTCAGGTCCAGCTCGATCCCTAAAGCATCCAGAACTTACTTTATTATTTATAGATATAAACAAGCTCATCAGAAATTTTTTTTACAGATATAATTGTCAATCATATCTTATATTTTTTTTAAGTATAGATATTTTTTTGATATAATATAAGGGGTAATGCTATTTGAACAAGTGGTTTTGGCCAACCAAGTGCAACCAAGTGATTTATTTCTATGCTAAATAGAATATTATTTCGGTGTCAAATAGTATAAAAAAGTGCACATAAATAAAGTTCTATTTTACATCGAAATAATATTCTATTTAGCATAGAAATAAATCACTTGGTTACACTTGGTTTGCCAAAACCAATTGTTCACATAGAATTATTGATATGGGAATTCAATAATTTTAATCGTAAATCTCAATTATAAAATTATTATAAGAATTAACCAATTAAACTATTCTTAAAGTTTTAAAAAAATCGATAAAAAGGACTCTCAATTTTATTAATAATAAAAATACTTTTTAATATTTTAAAAAATCAAAAAAGGTATATTTTTATGGTAACTTCAATATAATTAAAAAAACTCAAACACCTTAATATGGCATTTTTGTTGTTAATAAAATTCGAAATATTTTTGTCTATATATCTCATGAAAATTTCAAAGATGATACTAGTGGTTCCCCTGTTATATAAAATAGAATCATCGGATATGTTTCTTATAAAATAATGCAAGCAGCAGCGTGGTAGACGTCACTGCTGTTGTTATTTAGCACTTGGTTTCTTGGAGGCAACAATTCTTCATCTCGCACATATAAGATGAGATTTATAATAAGTAAATCAATCTGTCATCATGCACATATATATGTATCAAATTGCAGGGTTAAGTAATAGAAGTTTGGATTCTACTTAAAAACAATCCATCGATCGTATATAAAAGGAAAAAAAAGAAGAACGATCCTTGAAATTGCTTCAGTTCGTAAGTTGCCTTGCCAGTGGAAGAAGGCATCACATTTGTCAAAGTTGAAGTCCGTACGTACACGACTTACGGGACACTTATTTGCAGCTACAAATAAAATATGCACCGACTTTTATTATTTTATTTTCCTTTTTGACCAAATAAATAAATAAGTAAATACTATATTCCATTAAATTAGTAGTTAAATTTGTACCCAAGCTGAATGATACATGTATGCAACGTAAAGGCATTGAAATGGAAGGAAGGTAGTGCAAGGTGAGAAATCTATAACAAACAAGGGATAGATGGCAACCGATCCGGATAATGCGGGCTTGAGAAAGAGCAAGAGAGAAAAGGTTAATAAGAGAATGCTGGAAGGCTACACTCATTAAGTGAATTGTGGTAATTCTTCCTTCCTCTGCTCTACTTCTCTTTCTTCTTCTTTTCTTCTTCTTCTGAAATTTCCCTCTCTATTCTTCTTTCATTCTCTATACTCAAACTCTCTTTTGTTACTATATTCTCAGGTTCTGGCCCTCATCTGCACTGCCTCAACACTCATCTGCTACTGAATTGATACTATACATACCACTTACCATTCATAGTTATTATAGCATATACCTACAGACACTCTTAATTCGTTCATTACTGTTGATTTGATTTCTGCTTACATACTTGAGACAATTCTCCTTTACTTGTATTGGTTTGGCCATTACTGTCAGTATACATACCACTTCACTTCAGATATAATTTTCACTCCCTATATCATTTGGTGCTTTCATCACTGGCCATGGTTGAAAACACTCGCCTCAAAACCCTAGAGGCCGAGCTCAAACGTCTAAACCAAAGGATTGAGGAGGTTTACGACGAGAGCCATACAGAGCATGCTCGAGCAACTGAGGCCGCGAGCTTGAGATTCGTTTCCATCCAGTCATCACTTACGCACATTATGCAAGAACAGGCGCTCTCGTTTTCCGACAAGGGGTTTCTCCCATGGCTCGAACTCCGGTGGCGGAATGGAAGGTTTGAATCGTTTTCCCCAATATAGTAGAGTGAAATTTGATTTGCCTCATTTTGATGGTACTGATGCGTTGGGGTGGATTTTTGCGTTGGATCAATACTTTGAGTTCTTTTATGTGCCGGAGGAAGAACAGATCGGAATAGCCACCATTCATATGACTAGTGCTGCTGTTCCCTGGTTTCAAATGTCACAGAGATTTGCTCAATTCAGGAACTGGAACCAACTCAAGCGTTCCATTGAGATAGAATTTGGGCATTCCCTATTCAATTCACCAAGGGAACTTCTGTTTAAGCTGCAACAAGGATCTGTGAACGAGTATCACACAGCATTTGTGGCTCTAGCCAATCGTTCCAACATTGACCCTCCAGAGGCGTTGCGTGACTGCTTTATCAGTGGATTGAAACCAGACCTCCGTAGTGAGGTTAAGGCTTTGTGCCCTCCGACTCTGATGCGAGCTCTTTCCTTAGCTCGTTTGTATGAGGAAAAGTATACTCAAGGATCTAGAGTTGCTTACGGGCAACATCAGAATCGCACATACTCACCATCATCAGTGAGTACACCTTCTCATCGGAGCCTACTGAAGAGTACGCTGCCGCCATTGCTGCCAACACCGTTCCAAAAACCTTCTCTACCATTTCCAAAGGGCCCAATGAAGAAATTGTCACCAGCAGAGATGCAGAGTCGTAGGGAGAAGGGATTGTGTTATTGGTGTGAGGAGAAATTCTCTGCAACTCACCGCTGTTCTAATAAACAGTATATGCAGTTACAATTGGATATTGAGGAGCCTATTGACCTCGATTTGGGAGTGGAGGACTCTAGTGACTCAGACCCTTCATTGGAGAAATTGGAATCACAGATTATGGAGCACCATCTTTTTTACAACGCAATGCACGGCACCAAGGGTCCTGCTATGATCCGTTTTACCGCCATTATTAAGGGCCATGAGGTTCACACCTTGCTTGATGGAGGCAGTTCTGACAGTTTCATTCAACCTCGGATAGCAAAGTTCCTCAACCTTCCTATTGAGCCTGCCCCGGGTGTTAAAGTAGTGGTGGGTAATTTTGAGGTTCTTCTAGTGGAAGGTAAAATTTCTTATTTGGACATCAATATTTCTGGCAGTACCATTACTTTACATGATGTATTTGTTCCCAATGTGGCTGGGGGTGAACTCGTGTGGGGTCTTCATGGTTAGACTCTTTGCATGCCCATATAGCAGATTATCATTCCCCCTTTCTACGTTTCTAGAACAAGGGTGAATTTGTGACAATTCAAGGCTACAAGGACCTTCTATCAGCACAGGCACAGTTCCATCATATCAGAAGACTACTGTCCACCGATGCCCTATCAGAACTATACACATTGGAGTTGCAAAATTCAAATGAACCATCAGAGGGTACAATCCAATCATCCACTCCACTAGCTCCAGAATTGCAAGCACTGTTAGATAAGTATGGGGTTGTTTTCCAGCTTTCCTCGGGTCTTCCCCCTCAGAGATCCCAAGACCATGAAATTCCTTTGATTGCTGGGGCTACACCAGTTAAAGCAAGACCATACCGTTATCCTCACCACCTGAAATCTCAAATAGAATCTATGGTGCAAGACATGTTGCGGGAGGGGATAATCCAACCCAGCAAGAGTCCCTTTTCGTCACGTATCTTATTGGTGAAGAAGAAAAACGGGTCCTGGCGTTTCTGTACGGATTATAGAGCCTTTAATGCTATCACTGTTAAGGACGGATTCCCTATTCCAACAGTTGATGAGCTATTGGATGAACTCTTTGGAGCCTCGATGTTTTCGAAACTAGATCTGCGTTCGGGATATCACCAGATTCTAGTTAAACCTGAGGACCGTTTCAAGACTGCATTCTGTACACATCAAGGCTTGTATGAATGGTTAGTAATGCCCTTCGGGCTAACCAATGCTCCTGCTACTTTTCAAAGCTTAATGAATGATGTCTTTAAGCCTTACTTGCGTAAATTTGTACTAGTTTTTTTTTATGACATACTAGTCTATAGGAATGGCTTTGAGTTGCATTTAGAGCATCTGGAGCTGGTTTTGAAACTGTTAAAATAGGAGTCTCTTTTTGCTAAGCTGTCCAAATGTGTCTTTGGCTCGTCGGAGGTTGATTACTTGGGGCACACCATTAAGGGTGGTGGAGTACATATGGAAGGGGCTAAGGTTAGTGCCATTCAGGAATGGCCAATACCTTCGAATGTGAAGCAACTTCGAGGGTTTTTGGGTCTAACCGGTTACTATAGGCGTTTTATCAGGGGATATGCTGCTATGGCCTCTCCACTCACTGATTTATTGAAGAAAGACGCCTTTGTTTGGACAGAACAAGCCACAGCTGCATTTCAGAAATTACAACATGCTATAAGCTCTAAACTAGTGTTGGCTTTACCAGATTTTGGGTTACCATTCGAGGTTGAGACCGATGCCTCTGGTACTGGTGTTGGGGCTGTCTTGGTTCAAAAGAAGCAACCCATAGCATTCTTTTCAAAGAAACTCCCTCCCACTCTATAGAAGTAGTATGCCTACATTAGAGAATTTTATGCCATCACTGAGGCCCTTGCAAAGTTTAGGCATTATCTACTGGGCAAGAGATTCATTTTGAGGACGGATCATCAAAGCTTGAAGGCCCTATTAGAACAGGATCTCCACACTGTAGAACAGCATAAGTGGCTTCACAAGCTCCTTGGGTTCGACTTTGAGATTTAGTATCGAGCAGGCAGTGAAAACGTTGCTGCTGATGCTCTCTCTCGCAGTTTTGCCGGAGCATGGTCGGCCCCTCGTGCAGATTGGTTGGCTCAACTTCGACATGAATTGACTCAGGATCCTGAATTACAAGAGGAGATGACTAAGTGTAACTCGTTAGCATCAGAGGATCTCAATTACACTTGTCAAAATGGACTGTTGCTGTGGAAAAATCGGCTTGTAATTCCAGCCAAGAGTTCATTGATACAGAAAATTCTGGTGGAGTATCATGATAGTGTGTTAGGAGGACACGCAGGTCTAGCTAAGATTGTTGAGAGGATCTGTGCATTTTCTTTTGGCCACATATGCAGAGAGAGATTCGGCAATATGTGTTGAATTGTGGTGTCTGTCAACGAGCAAAGGTTGAGAACAAGGTTCCGGCTGGACTCCTCAAGCCATTGCTAATTCCCTCACGGGTTTGGGAAGATATTACAATGGATTTCATTGTGTCCCTACCTACAACATCTGGTTATTCAGTCATTATGGTGGTGGTGGATAGACTAACAAAATATGCACATTTTATTCCATTGAAACATGATTTCAACAGCCGTGCAGTGGCTAAAGCCTTCATAAAAAATGTGGTGAAATTACATGGATTTCCAAACTCAATTGTCTCGGATAGGGATAGATTTTTAATAAGCAGGTTTTGGCAACAGTTGTTCAAATTACAAGGGACAACACTGGCCATGAGTTCCGCATATCATCCTCAAACGGATGGTCAGAGTGAAGTTTGCAACCGAACACTAGAGATGTATCTTCGTTGCTTCTGTTTTGAGAACCCCAAACTGTGGTTAGAACTGCTCCCATGGGCTGAGTATTGGTTAAGCTCCTCGTGGCATTCGCATGTCCCCTTTCAAAGCTCTATATGGAAGGGACCCTCCCAAGGTGGCTCGATATGAATATTCTCCACAAGATACCTCCTCCCTGCAAGCACCATTAGAGGAACGGGATCAGGTGTTGGAACAATTGAAGGTTAACTTGGAACGTGCTCAATTATATATGAAGAATGCAGCTGACAAGCATCGCAGAAATTTGGAGTTGCAAGAAGGTGATTTGGTGTTAGTGAAATTGCAGCCGCCTTACAGACAGCATTCTGTGGCTTTGAGAAAACACCAAAAGTTGGGATTCCGTTATTTTGGCCCTTTTTCCAATAAGTAAGAAGCTAAGTGAGGTTGCCTATCGCTTGGAGCTACCACCGGAGACACGTATCCATAATGTCTTCCATATTTCGGCCCTTAAGAAATTTCGTGGTGAGGGAGCTCAACAATATTTTCCTCTGTCTTTAACTACTACTGCTAATGGCCCAGTGTTGGAACCAACTAAAATTCTTGCTTCCCGACCCATCATGAAGGGGGATCAGGTGGTAATGCAACACCAGATTCAGTGGGGGCATGGAGACTTGACTGATACATCATGGGAGGATGCTGAACAATTCTGCAAAATGTTTTCAGAATTCAACCTTGAGGGCAAGGTTGTTGTTGATGGGGAGGGTAATGATACATGTATGCAACGTGAAGGCATTGAAATGGAAGGCAAGGTAGTGCAAGATGAGAAATCTGTAACAAACAAGGGACAGATGGCAACTAATCCAGATAATGCGGGCTTGAGAAGGAGCAAGGGAGAAAAGGTTAATAAGAGAATGCTGGAAGGCTACACTCATTAAGTGAATTGTGATAATTCTTCCTTCCTCTGCTTCTCTTTCTTCTCCTTTTCTTCTTTTTCTGAAATTTCCCTTTCTAATCTTCTTTCATTCTCTATACTCAAACTCTCTTTTGTTACTATATTCTCAGGTTCTGGCCCTCATCTGCACTGCCTCAACACTCATCTGCCACTGAATTGATACTATACATATCACTTACCATTCATAGTTATTATAGCATATACCTACAGACACTCTTAATTCGTTCATTACTATTGATTTGATTTCTGCTTACATACTTGAGACAATTCTCCTTTACTTGTATTGGTTTGGCCATTATTATCAGTATACATACTACTTCACTTCAGATATAATCTTCACTCTCTATATCACTGAAGGTTAACTATGCAAAACAAGGATTCTATTCTCACGACGAGTACAGCCAAGGTCCAACGAAAGGGGTTGAAATTCGTTGTAAATTTATATAGTTTATACAATCACCCCCCCTTTTTTTTTCCTTTCAAAAAACCACCAAATCTGATTGAGAAAGTTTTTTTGTTCTTTGTTTTTCCTTGCTTGATTCAACTTGTTAACATATTCTAACTGTGTCGCGATATTACTTGATTGTATTAACATAACACGGTATTAACAGAAATTACTTGATAACTTTATGAGTTAAGAAGTAAAATTTTAAAATCCAAATTGAGACAATTAAAATTTAACGATTAATTTGAGACTTGAAGAGAAATTTATGGATCAATTTATTGTTATTTTCTTTATTCCAAACTCTTCTCTTGTATATTAATGTTGGAAGGATAAAAACGATAATTTACATTTTTAACTCAGCAAACCATTTCAACTCCCGGTGAATTCTAGATTGAAGGAATTGGAGTTTAGTTATAATGTAAATCTGCACCAATTAATTCAATTTTTTTAACCCATTCAAATAAAGAAATTGATTTTGAAATCAAATCAATTCCAATTTCATTGTGTTTCAAACATACCCTAACAACCGAATTTATGGTGGAAAAATTAATCTAAAAGATTGTTAGAAAAATTTAGACCACTTTTAATTATTTTTTTTACGTCGGTAGTTGAAGTTCTCGACGCACAAGGGATGAAAGTACAAAAACAAAAACGCTAACGCAGCAAAATGAAGTTTAGTACGAACTAACTAAAACCAAAATAAGACTTAACACTAAAAAAACACCTCAATTCAACGCCTAAGAAGCACTCTCCTCTAAAGTGCCATAGATTTCATTCATTTATCTTGTACTTATAGCACCGACGACAACATACTAATGTAAAGTAGCCCCATAAACACAAGTTATCGTTCGGTCTAACCTTCAACTTTCACTTGAACATGAATTCGACTTGCTAATTTTCTCCCCACTATCTTCATTTGGAAAAAGGGGTAAATGTTTTTTCTTTAAAAAAATCCACTCATTTAAGATTCTTCGTTTTAAAATAATTTGTCTTCCAGATGTTCCACTTCATTACGATTCATCCCTCACTGGTTCTTCCGAATTATTTCATTATTTGCTTTACATTCTCATCACAATGTAACATGTTGTAATAATTACCGTAAAAAAGAAATTGTTATTTTTCCCGAAAACAACAGTTAATTCTTATAGTGTGTTCGGAAAGGTTTAAATTTTTTTTTTTTACTTTTAAATTATAAAAGTCAAGTATTAATATTTTGAACGATTCTTCTTTTGAAAGTTATCTATCACTAGTTATTAAAAAAATAACTTCTATAATTAAAAAATCAAACACAAAATAACTCATTTATAACTTACTTTAATTATAAACCCTTATTATATATTTAAACTTTTTCTGAAAAGAATTTAATTAAATTGTTTGTAGTCTAATTCAAAATAAAGAACTTATTTATAAGTTACTTTAAATATAAACCCTTATTATTTCACTAATCACTAACCAACGAACCTTCAATTCGTACAATATTATTCATTAAAAATTCTAACAACCTCCACTTGAATAAACTTTTCTTAGTCATGAATCATATGAGCATAAAAATATATGCACTTTTAGCATTAAAAATAATTAAAACTCCACTACGAATATTACTTATTAAAGTGATGATGATGATAGTTTTTGTGCTTAAGTATTTGACATGGATGGGATCAATTTATTTGTTAATTTATCGAAGTATAATTTTTTTTAGACACTGCTATGTATCGTGTTTAAAAAATTCAAAAAAAAAACCTACGAAAATAATTAGATAACTAACTACTTAATAAGTAGTGACGATAAATATAAGAGTACATACTTATTTTAATCTCTAATAAATTTTAAATTAAACATATTAGTTCTTAATTAAAATTAATTATTTTTTAGTCCCTAATTTTTATTTTAAAATCAAATTAGTCTCCAATTTTTTGTGTTATATTATAAGTTAGATTAGTCCTTAAAACACATAAGTCAAATTAGATTTTTCGAACCAATTTGACTTATGAAACAAAAGATTAGGAACTAAAAATAATTACTTTTAATTGAAAATTAATGTATCTGATTTTGAATTTTTCATGGATCAAAATGAATATATATACTTTAAAGATAATGAAAACAATGAAAAAGAGTGCCCTTTAAGGAGAGAAAAAAAACTTTTTTATACATTGTTTGAAAAGAATTATTAAGTTGGAAAGAATGGATGGAATTAGAGAAAATCAAAGAAGAATGAGGGAGAGAAAAGAGAGAATTTCAATGAGGGCCTAAAAGAAAGGATAGCATTATTTACTATTGTTATACATATTAATTATTAGAGAAAACATTGGGTCAATATTTTTTAACCCACAATTAATTATTAATTTCATTTATCATTATTATCGAGTTAATATCACTATTTTGAATGATTTACTTTTTGTTATTTCGATTAGATGATTTGTTACTTATTATTTTAAATGATCTATCTTATGTCATTTTTGATGATCAAACTTTTACTATTTTGGATGATCAATTTTTGTGTTATTATTGTATGTTGTGTTTTTTCCTATTGATATTTTATTGATTACCTTACACTGCTAAAAAATTTTAGTCACAAAGTATAAGACAACTAATGTTTATTTAATTGATGGTGAAAACATTAGAACTATATTTATTGCATGTAAAGGTAAAATAAATTTGTCGCTGAAAGGTGTTTTTTCTTGTAGTAAAAAAATAATTAATAATATAATTGGTCAAATAAATTTAAATTGAATTTTTTTTTAGGTTGGAGATAGTTATAATATTTTAAAATATATGTATGCATTAAAAAAAATGATGATATAAAATTTCAATTGACATCAATAAGTCAATAAAATCTATAAAGCCTCTCAAAGTCTCGTAAAAAAGGTCATCTCATTATTCTAAACATTAATTTCTACTCTTGAATAACTAAGCATGTAAATTTAAATATCGGTAATACTATATATATCACCATATATCTTTATAAACTTTTTTTATAATATAAAAAATATAAATATCAGCAAGTAAAAATTTACAAAACACATGAATACAACATATGATAATATAAAAATAGTTACATATAGTATAAAAATAATGTATCTTAACACATAAATCAAAATTAAAAAAAAACAAGGGTTGTATGAAGGTGTTTCATGATATACGTAAATTAATTTTAAAATATATGAGTAAATACCCAATCCAGCGTTCAATTTGGATAAGCTCACCCCTAACGATTCGAAACTCTCAATCCGACCCTTAACCATTTAAAAATTGGGATAAATAGACCCTTAAAATTTGTTTATCAACCATAAATTCTAATATCACAAATCGATTTTAAAGGCCTATTTGTCTCAATTTTTAAATAGTTGAAGGCCGAATTGGGATTTTAAATCATTGCGGTGGATTTGTACAAATTAAAAATGGTGAATAGCCAAATTGATTTTTTCTTTTACAGAAATATCAAGTTAATGAAAAAAAAAAACCTACATTTAACATAATTAAATAAATCTAGTAATTGAGATGATTTATTGTGACATTTGGAGTCAAGAGTATTCCGTGTTGGGAAGTATGTGAGGTGTGGTGGAATGAAGCCAAACCCGAAGCAAGCATGCAAAAAAGTATATTGAATTGCAGATTCATCCTATTTAGCACTCTATATAGAAAGTGATGGCCTTCACATGTGCTCCAATTGCTTTTGGGAGTAACCTTACGTGGGGGCCAAAGGTCAATCTTTCCAAGATCCCATGATGGATTGTGAGAAGGATATAAAAGTTAAAACCCACAAATGATGGACCCCCTGATAAGGACATGCATATAGCAATTGGATTTTGGATAGATAGAAAGCTTACGCAGCTATATATCCTACTCAACCCCCCATAAACTGCTTTCATGCTTTGTATCTTTTTGAACAGGCCCCTCTTGCAGTCGCTTACTTCATTTACGGCTACTACAGTTTTTTCTTCTTTTTTTTTTTTAATTTAAAACTGTAACACCTTTTATTATAAAATAATGCTTTGTATTTTAAAAATATGATAATATTAATCAGAGTCTCATACGATTAGTCACCAAAAAAAGAGTTTCATACGATTTACCATACATAATCCTATTCATCCGTTACGCTATAACTCAATTTCATTTATGTTAAGCTGATTTTTTATCTGCACGACTTGTTTACAACAATTTATGGTAATAACATATTCAGCCTCAAAGAGCTATTATATTTTGCTTGTTATTACTTCAATTCGTCATGTGGTAAGACACTTTCTAAAGAAGCAACAATAAAGTATCTTTAATATCAGTAGTATCTTTAAAGGTGGCTTCTACCATACCCTTTTAAAATGAGAGGGTAAATTACCTTCTCTAAAATAATAATTTCTAATTGGTTGGTTTAAAATTGTTAAAAATTAACTAAAGTTAATATTTCATAAATTAGTTATTAAAAATCTCTTTTCACGTTGACGTGATACAAGGTCGATCCAGGAAGGAAGTCATTTAAACTTTCCGTCATCCATGGCTGCAATCATCTTGTCAACAGCAGCTATAAAATCCTTCTTCCAAACTAAATAATAGAAAAATAAAAGTCTAAATTGCATTATTACATTTTTTTATAGTTCATGTTCTCAATTCAAAAGAGATATAGTACATTAAGTACACAAAGAATACATAAAATATAAATTCTTATCAACTCTTAAACACAAAAAAAAAAACTAATGAAGTCAAAATTCACTATCACTCTTTGCCAAAGTGATACAACCAATCTCTCCTCAACACTTAAAATTCTCTAATTCAACAAAAGAGTGAATACAATATGGATCACGTTAATCTATAAGGCTACATATCATTTGAATTCAAACTTATCCAAAAAAAAAAGTAGCAACATAAATTTTAAATAATTATTTCATGTTTGGTCATTCAACAAAAGAGTAAAGAGAAGAATTTTAAGTCAGATTAGTGGGGAAGAAGGTGGGCTGAGTTCGAGATTGAGTTATAGAATTCTATAACGGTTAAAATATTAACTCTGATTAAGATTACATACTTTAAAATAATCAATCAGAGATTTTCATTTTACAGAGGGTAATTTACCCTCTCATTTAAAGAGGATATAGTAGAATTCACTATCTTTAAAATATATCAGAATATCAAAATTCTTCGAAAGAGACAAAAATGTGATTGTTTATGTTGGGACACCACGGGAGGATTTAATGATCGGGTGAAAGCTTTTAAGGAGGAACCAAGCGAGAGAACATAAAAGGAGAAGATATCACAATTTACATCAAACTCAAAATTTTAAGATGTCAAATAAATGAGTCTCTTTTTTTAATCAAAGGCAGTTATATATATATATATATATATGTCACAAAAAAAGGCAGTTATATTTCATTTCACTGAATAGAAAAAATAATACATATGAGTTGGGTTCAACTTGGACAACTAAAAGCAAGAGAAAGTGAGATCTCCACAAAAATTAAAGATGTAAATATCAAATAAGTTTAGAGAGGAAGATACTAAAAAACAAAGAAATGTGATGTTTTTGAAACTCAAGGTTGATCTTAACGACAGAGACAAAAATCATTTGGAGAAGATGCGGCTTCGAAGATATGTTGGCGTAGTGGATACCATGGTGGATTTTTTTTCCGTAAACCATAGTACATGTAAGATTATGTCGAAACCACAAAATCTCAATTTAAATTCCACCATTCGGGATTTATTGTTGGTTTCACAGATAAAACCATTCTCGGGAGAGTAGGATATACAGATCCCTTTCAGTTTATGGAAGGTGAGTGGTCTCTCCAAACCCTAACAATTCCTGCAAAATACTCTTGATGAGAGAAAACCATTAGGTTGGCTCCAAATTATTTTGAAATCAGCCTCCATTGTCCGAGATGCAAAGAATCTTCTAATAAATTTATTCAACACAAATCTCCACCCCTTCTCTATTAAGTTCTGAGTACTAAATAAACAATAGAAATTCTAACAGAACACAAAAAAAAATCCTATTCGAACAAAAAAAAAAATTCTAGCAGAACACTAGAGCACTAGAAAAAACCCTAATAAGATACAAGAGAAAATTCTAGCAGAACTGAATACCAACTTTATTTAGTGTACATCTTTATAATATAATTTCTTACTTCTTTTTACTTTTAAAGATGTGAAACTATTTCTCGCGCTTAAGTCTTCACAGTTTTAGATTAGAGTGAATACTAGAATAAATACCGATGCTTAGTTTGAAATTATGTTGATTAATAGTGATGTAGAGGGGAGTTCTAATCATTCCTCTACAAGCATTTTCCGTGCACTTTCTCTGTCTTCGTCAGCATCTAAGAATTGAAAATGATAAATAGAAATTGTCAATTTGAAACTTCTTGAAAAAAAATTTATAGTATTATTTGGATAGATTAATGTAGATGTTTTTCTCAAATTACTTGAGGTGAAGTCAAATGAAAACTTAAGTTTCTTCGTACACTTTCTCTGTCTTCGCCAGCATCTAAGAATTGAAAATGATAAATAGGAATTGTAAATTTGAAACTTTTTGAGAAGTTCTTTATAGTACTTGGATTGATTAATGTAGATGTTTTTCTCAAATTACTTGAGGTGAAGTGAAACGAAAAACTTAAGTTATCCCATCATTATATTCATCTCATCTCAAACTCACTTTATATCAAATTTTCAAAATGCTTGCAAAGTGAGATCTAAGTTAGTACAAAAGTGATGAGAAGTTCTTTATAGTATTTGGATTGATTAACATAGATTTGAAAAATCTGCAACTTATTATCTTGAATCTTGGTTACTTAATATTAAGTTAGTAAAGGGGATAATATGGTATATGGCTCTCTTAAAGCTATTTTGAGCTAAGAAAGAGCTCAAACGAGCAACGATATCCAAAGTTTTAACAACTGAACCGACATTGAATCAATAAAAATACAAGTTTAAATTCAATATTCAATTGAATTGGATATAATCAAATCAATAATACTATACATATACCTATTGAGCAAATTAAATTACAACCAAGTCTTTTTTATTCATTCTCGCCTAGCACATTTAATACATCCGGAAACCCCACTCTCTCAAGATTTTTTAAACACACACACTTCTTCGTCCCAGTTTCTCTTCAAGTCCTCCTTCTTGTCCTTCCTGCTATTGCGCCGTCATCGTCGTAGTCGTCGCCATCGTTGCTGCCCCACTATCGTCGTAATATCCTCCTCCTCCTCCTTCTTCTTCATAATTGTATTATCCTTAGCTTATTTATCCTCATTTGTTATCTTGTTTTTGTTACTCTTCTTTTTCATTGTCAATGCCATCATCGTCGTTACCGACTAGGAGGACAAGAAAAAGAAGAAGAATGATGAGAGGAAGAAGGAATAACCGGCGCGCAAGGTGAAGGAAAACCGCGTGAAAAATAAAGACTTGATTGAGCTTGGTTGGTAAAATTGCTTGGTTGCTTAGAATTATTGTAATCAAATAATGTATTTTTATTTTTTATATATTGGTGATGCTTTACATGTACCACTATATAAATCTCCATATATCTTATTTACAATACGAAAATATAAACATCAGTACAGAAAAATTCACAAAACATATGAATATAATATACGATAGCATAAAAATAGTTACGTATAGCACATAATTAAAGAATGTACTTTAACACAAAAAAAAAAATAAGAGATGTATGGAAATATACAGTAATACATGTAGAAATGATTTTTTTTAAAAACAAAATAATTTTAATCAATTTTTCATAATAAAAAAAAGGATGGGTTCACCAATTTTACAAGTTTTTTTTACCATTTTTTGAAATCAAGTTTCTTGTCAGAATTAGATAAGTCAGGCGATTGATTTTTGTTTAATCCAGTTGAATCGGCCAGTTCAGTTTGGTTTTGAGAAATACAATAACATGTATTTCTTGAAGCTTTTATTAAGACTATACAAAGCCTTACTTAGGTTCAGGACATGGTTTGGATGCTTCTTATCCCCAAAGTTCAGCGTTTGCTTTACATAAAACCTCCTAAAAAATGAAGTCATTAAGTAAAGATGACTTCACATTCATTTGGTCTAATCTGATGATAATCTTTCTTCTATCTCTTTCTTTTATCTCTAGCTTCTTTATCCTCCCCAATTACTTCGGTGAAGCTCTTTGCATCTTATTATGAATTGGGAGCTTTCTAGGTAGTATTTCCATCATGATGTAGTCACAATATCTTCTGAAATCTTCAGATTGTCAAATCCATCGTTCAGGCATTCAGGCTTCTCATATTAGACTAAAGAATTATTAAAATAATAATATCAAAATAAAAATTAGGGATAAAGACAAATATACCCTTGATCTTTTTAAAGTTGGACAAAAGTAACCCCACCTTGATGAAATACCTGTATGTCCCTAACCTTCAAAAAAACAAGACAATCCTACCCCTCCATCATTGTCAATCACGTGCCCGTTATGAACCCGTCTGACGTGGATTTAAACGAGTCTGAGGTGGCTAAAACGGTGTTGATGTGTTCAAACGGGTTCTGTTAGCCAATCTGCACCCCAAATTCAACCAGAGGTAAATATGTCCCTCAACAATAAGGTAAAGGTTTTAGTTGTCTTTTTTTAAATTTGTCAGTGATTAAATTGTCTTTTTTAAAAAACATCAAGGTGGGGCACCTCAGAGCGTTATGAACCCGTTTGAACACATCAGTACCGTTTTAGCCACCTCAGACCCGTTTAAATCCACGTCAGACGGGTTCATAACGGGCACGTGATTTACAATGACAGAAGGGTAGGATTGTCTTGTTTTTTCAAAGGTCAGGGGCATACAGGTATTTCATCAAGGTGAGGGTTACTTTTGTCCAGCTTTAAAAAAATCAGGGGTATATTTGTCTTTATCCCTAAAAATGAAATTAATATTAGTTAACAATCTATATTAAATATTCTATTTTTTAAAATTATAGATATTTTAATTTTAAAAAATATAAATTAACTAATTATTTATTATTTTTTATTCTTAATACTTTTTCTTATTAAAATATTCTTAAAATAGTTTAATTAAATATATAAATCATTTTCACTCCTAAAAAACAATAGTAACATTTTGTTATTTCTCCAAAACAAATAACATCTTTTGAAAAATATATTTTGTCATTTTTATTTCATGGAGTTATTTTTATTTATGTTTTATTTTTCCATACAAGTAATTGGCTATTTTACTCAAGTACCCTTGTTTTGGAAACTTATTCCTTAAAAATCCCTATTTTCAAACAATTAACGTAGCTGCCCTCGTTTGGTCACGGTGGCACCTAATTTTTGTTTACTTGCTGACTCAAAGTAGTCTTTGCGTTTAGCGGAATCTACGTGGAGGCGTGGAAGCGATTAGCGCCTCCCTATGTGATGACGACATTAGCAAACGCGCATTCAGGGTGGAAACGACTTTGCGAAAGGCGCCTCTTTAATGAAAAACGCTAAACCCTTTGCCAAAAGAGGGTAGTTGTGTCAATTGTTTGAAAATAGGGGTATTTGACGAATAAGTTTCCAAAACAAGGGTACTTGTGTAAAATAGCCCAAGTAATTCCACATGTGTAAGTCTTTGTTTAACTAAATCTAATCAAATTAGATTAACTTTTAAAAATTAAAAAAAAAACTCTACCAAATTTACTCATAAATGTTCAGAACGATGACAAATCTACTCATAAAAAATTAAAACTGAAGACCTGGCTTCCACCCTCCTGTCTAACACCAGCGTCACCGCCACAACCACCGCCACTGAAAAGCGAACAGCATGCCAAGAGCAGGATCCTAAGCTGGACGACAGAGTTGCACGGACTGACGGAGAAGATCTAGCGGTAGCGTGCACGGATATCTATGGAAGATTGAAGTGGTTAGGTGATAAGTGACGAAGAATATTCAACGGCGCCGTGTTATGGACGGATCTGGAGATCTGCAGAGAAGTGAGGTGGGAAAGTGAAGACTGACGGCTGGCGAGCTATGACTGTTGAAGTTGGGTGCGAGGTCTGCGACTGTCGGAATTGCACGGAGATGGAGGTCTGCAGACTGACGGAGAAGATCCAGCGGCGGCTTGCACGAATATCTTTCTTCACCGGCAGTGTCCTAGATCTGAGCCTTGAAGACTTTGGAATCGACATTCAAGGTGTGAGTAGCGAACTCGACGCCAATGGTGTACTTCGACTCAAGGTTGAACTCTTTCTCGGTGAAGCGCTAAAGGAGGTTGGACTTTCTGGCACCAGAGTCGCTGATGAGGACCACCTTGACGAGGTAGGCGTAGTCGTCGCAGCTACAGCTTCAATAATACTCCTTCGATGATGACCTCTGTTTTCCACTGTTTGGGTTTTGTTTAATCCCCTATATATTTTTGTTCAATCCCATTTAAGTAATTCACCGTAAAGAAATGAATTGATTATTGGGGTAATGAGAAGGGTGGCGGCAGTGGCAACAACAATAAGAAAGACACTTGAAAATTTTTCAATAATTTATTTTGATTGTTAAAGGAATTGACCCGTTTTGGGCACAGTGGCTAAAACTAGGACTATAAAGATGGAAGATGCCGAAAATAGATTTTATGTGTGTTTATATTAAGCTTGATTTGTTTTTGGTGGGCATGTCACTAATGAGATTTGGATGGGGTGGTAAAGGGTTTAGAATTGGGAAAGTGGCCGTTAAGGGTTAGAATAGAAATTAGGAAAATGTTAAGGGGGTTAGTTTAGGAATTTTGAAAACAAATTTAAGGTTTGGATAAATTTGTCAAGAAATGCTTATCTTTTATGGGTATAAAGTCAGTTTAATTTTTTATGGGTAGATTTGTCACTGTTCTAAATATTTATGAGTAGATTTGATAGTTTTTTCCAAAAAAAAATTATTTTTTTATCTCTAAATACATGTAACATACACTCTCACACACTTGTACAAAGAAATTTAATTTTATTATCCAATTTGATTAGATAGTTAAAAAAAATTAATTTATGTGTATCATTGTATACATTCGTACACATCATTTAGAAAAATGAAAAATAAATATTAGTATAGAAATTTATTTGCTAATGCTTATATTTTTTCGTGTTACTAAATGATATGTACGAATATATACAATGGTACATGTAATATTATTGAAAAAGCCTTGTAAATGTAACATTTGTCTGTCGAAATAAATTTTTAAAAATTGTGCTAAGTGCGTACCAAAATAAGTTAGTAGTGTGGAAAATTTACATTGAAGATAGGTGTAAATTTTTGTCCATTTTAAAATTCGTCAATTCCATTTTTGTCAATGCAGGGTAATCAGGCAGAGTAGTCTATACAAGTGCCACAGCCTCCACCAACTACAATGAATACCAAACTCCCATTTAAGCCACCAGCCCAGATTGTACAAGGTGCAGGTACATCTAGACCCTTCAGGGCCAAGTAGCCTGTTCGAAGACAGAGAAGGAAGAGCCCACCTCCATCAGAACCACCAACACCTTCCCAGGAGACACTTGCAGCTGCAAGTGCTTCAAAGGAAATTCAGGTTCATGAAGACCCCGGGGTTGAACAAGCAACAATAGTAGTTAGCTACAAGTTGAAATGAATTGTATTTTGTTAGCTACAAGTTACTAAATTATAGCCTTTTGTTGAAACTCTAAAATAGTCATCATCATTTTGAAAACTCTGAACTTCATGTTTTTTGGAGACTGAACTAGTAGGGATATATTTTGAAACTTTTACAAGCTAATAAGTATTTTGGAACCATTGTAGTGGATTGAGTATTTTGGAACCTTTGTGGTGGATTAAGTATTTTGGAACCTTTGAATGTAATGCAGGCTACCTTTTTATGTTACATACTCCATCTTTTAATTAGGTTGATTCCATTTGAGTGATGATTATTCTCTGAATGCATCATTTTACATTTAACATAGTTAATCCAGCCAAGTATTCTTGGTTACATACTTCATTGCACAGACCACATAATTATCTTAACTTCATTTGCTCAAACAAAAGAGTACATCCATTGCAGCATAAACAGAAACCACATAAACAAAAACTCATTACCCTAAACCCATACCTAAACCCAAATCAGATAAACAGAAACTACTAAAACAAACATACACACAAGTAACACCAGCTTTGGCTTATTCTTCATTTCCATTGCAACAACTCTTTCCTCCAATTTTGTAACCATATTTTTCACCCCAACTATTGCCATATGCTGCTCTAAATCTTCATTGTCCTCATTTTTTTTTTTTGCCTACACTTTGCCAGAAGTTCAGTGTGCCTATCTAGCCAGAGAAAAAATTTGCAGTGAGGCAACCGAGCCTTCTGTCACAAACACAAACTCAAAATTCATTACAATAGATCATTCAAGAACCACAAATGAACTAACAAAAATTGCTTACCTTGAAGAATGGGCAACTGAAGAACAACCTATTAGGGTTGTTTGTCGTTTTTGACATGTATCGCACAACATATACCCAACAGTGGCACTTAGGCGCCACATCGTCCCTATCTTCTACCCCTTTTGGCAAGAATATACCTTGTGTCGACAAGGATGACCTCTCCGATCTCCCAACCGCTTCGCCAGTGCTTCCTCTCAACCTTGACGAAACTTCGTCACTCTCTATCACCATTGAGTCTCGGGTGAGGGCGATACACCTATCAAATTGATTTGGGAATCAAAACCCTATTTCGAAAATGTTTTAACCCAATTTCAATCACAAGCAAAATGGGTGCGTTTTGGGCCAAAAGTTCACTAACGGATTTGCTTTGTCCACGCTGGACCCGTTACGGCCACATCAGCCCCATTAACGGCCAACTCATCACTTTGCATAACGGGCACGTGAGGCATATTAACGGAAGAGCAGGAAGTATATTTGTCGAGCCAGAAAAACGCCCGAGATATATTTGTCTTTTTTTTTAAAAAAACCCTTAACGGTTTTTGCTCCGTAAAAGAAATTGAAAAAAGTGAAGGGAGTTTGTAGATTTACTCAAAGGTTCACGTGGCGGAAACAGCGTGGATTGAACGAATCTGTTACGCGTAGAAAAATGAAGTGAAAGAAACTTATTATGGGTTATGACTTGTGTGTAGTATGTATAGACTTTAGTATATACCAGTCCAGCTCCATCTACATCTATTTCAGCGCCTACTTACCTACCAACACCCTCCATCACCAACAATAACCTCCCAATCACAACCAAAATTAACATTTTCAAAACTCTTAACTAGTTTTATTTCTTTCTTTCTCTTTCTCTTTCTCTTCTTCTCTTTTTTCTCTGCCGCATCACACTATCTTTTCTCTTCCTTTCCCAGCACTTGAAAACAAAGAAAAAGAAGAATAAAAAGGTGCCCCCATCAAAAGGCAACAACAACAACGACAAAATGAAAAAACCAGCAGCCATAACCAAATAAGTGAAAGGCATCAAAGCATGCTTTGTCGGCCATTAAAGCTTCAACCTCAAAAACCATCTCTTCCTCTCATCCCTTTCACCACCCACTCTTCCAAGAAAAAGGAACCACATACAAGTAACAACAGTGGCCATAATATTATTCAGTTTCTGAAGATTTATTATTCTGTTACAGATCAAAGATCTGCGACTTTTTAATGCTTAAAAGGCGACTTGGGTGGGCACAGGTATATCCTATTTTTGGCTTTAGAGACTCATAAACTCATCAATGGTTGTTCTTCACACCTTGCATCACAAGTTTAGTGCTTGCTGCTTTTGCTATTATCCCTTCTTTGTTGAGTGATGCTGCTACACTTTCTGAAAGGTATCTCTTACTTTATATTGTTAATATGTTTTCAGTTTCTTACTAATAATACACATGAGTTTGATTCATAACAAAAATCTGATTGTTTATTTGGTGTGGCTGGCAGGTCTTAGAAATTAATTAACATGTCTGGGAACAATAATAATAACAAGGAGGAAGGGAAAGCTTTGTCAAAAGGGTATTCCGTGATTCTACTCTTGCTGTTATTTTTGTCTCTTCTTCTTTGTACCTCAGAAGGGTTGAACACAGAGGGGCAAATCCTTTTACAACTCAAGAATGGTCTCCATGACAAGTATAATAATCTGCAAAATTGGAACCATTATGATCAAACTCCATGTGATTGGGTAGGTGTAAATTGCTCTAATTATGAATTTAATAATAGTCCAGTTGTCATGTCTCTTGATTTGAGTTCAATGGATCTTTCTGGAATCTTGAATGGCAGTAGCATTGGGGGTTTGACCCATCTAACTTATCTCAATCTTTCTCACAATAAGTTGAGTGGGAATATACCAAAGGAGATTGGAGATTGCTTGAATTTGGAGTATCTTTACTTGAACAATAACCAATTTGAGGGGCCAATTCCTGATGAACTTGGAAAGTTGTCTAGCTTGAGGAGATTGAATATATGCAACAACAAACTCAATGGTGTTTTTCCAGATGAGTTGGGGAACTTGTCTTCATTGGTTGAATTGGTGGCTTATAGCAACTTTCTTGTGGGTCCCTTGCCTAGTACCATTGGGAATCTCAAGAATCTTGTGACTTTCAGAGCTGGGGCAAATAACATTACTGGTTCATTGCCAAAGGAAATTAGTGGCTGTGAGAGTTTGATGTATCTGGGTCTTGCCCAAAATGATATCTCAGGTGTTCTTCCAAGTGAGATTGGGATTCTTCAGAACCTAACAGAATTGATTCTCTGGGATAACCAGTTATCAGGGCCTATTCCCAAGGAGATTGGGAATCTAACCAATCTTGAGATTCTTGCTTTATATTGGAATGATCTTGTAGGACCTATCCCTCCAGAGATTGGGAATCTTAACTCATTGAAGTTTTTGTATCTATACAAAAACAATCTGAATGGAACAATTCCAAGGGAAATTGGGAATCTTTCTTCTGCTCTGGAGATTGATCTCTCAGAGAACTCTTTAGTAGGTTACATCCCTTCCGAGCTGAGCAGAATCCGCGACCTGCATTTGCTCTTTCTTTTCGAGAACCATCTGATCGGTGTCATACCGGACGAGCTCAGTAGCCTTAGGAATCTGTCAAGGCTAGACCTCTCGATGAATCGCCTTACCGGCTCGATCCCTTCAGGATTTCAGTATCTTACTAACATGTCTCAGTTGCAGCTCTTTGACAACAACTTGAGTGGTGTCATTCCTCAAGAACTAGGACTCCATAGTCCTCTTTGGGTGGTTGATTTCTCTGATAACAACTTGACAGGAACAATACCTCCTCATCTATGCTGGAATTCTCACCTGATGCTACTCAACCTTCAATCGAACCGGCTCTATGGAAACATACCGCGAGGTATACTCAAGTGTGAGTCGCTAACTCAGCTCCTCGTCGTTGGAAACATGCTTACAGGCAGCTTCCCTTCAGAGCTCTGCAAGCTTCCGAGCTTCATCGCGATCGAGTTGAATGAGAACAAGTTCAGTGGTCCAATTCCTCAAGCCATAGCCAACTGCAGCAAGTTACAAAGGCTTCACATAGCAAACAATTTCTTCACAATGGAGTTACCTAAGGAGATTGGAACCCTTTCTCAGCTGGTGACTTTCAATGTTTCATCAAACCATTTCACTGGAAGAATTCCAGCCGAAATCTTTAGGTGTCAGATGCTTCAAAGGCTTGATCTCAGTAACAACAGGTTCATCGGTTCCTTGCCGAGCGAGATAGGATCACTCCAACATTTGGAGATTCTCAAACTCTCTGGCAATCAACTATCCGGAGAAATCCCTGCTGAATTAGGTAATCTATCTCATTTGAACTGGCTGCAGATGGATGGCAATTTGTTTTCTGGAGAAATACCGGCTCAGCTCGGCCGCCTCTCGACCTTGCAGATCGGAATGGATCTAAGTCACAACAATCTTTCAGGGAGAATTCCATCTCAGCTTGGTAATCTCAACATGCTTGAGTATCTCTATCTCAAT
>JASCZI010151230.1:29673-60079 GCA_036250425.1 Stylosanthes scabra
TTGGACGGCGAAATTCCGGGCTCCTTCGACCAGCTTTCGAGCCTGCTTGGATGTAATTTCTCTTACAACAACCTCTCCGGTCCAATTCCTTCCGATAAGATCTTCCAAAACATGGCTTTAAGCAGCTTTGTTGGCGGTAACAACAACCTCTGCGGCACGCCTCTAAACGGTTGCAACTCCGATCTGTCTTCTCGCGGTTTTCCTCCGGCTAAAACCGACGACTCGCGCCGTGCTAAGATAGTCATGATCGTTGCGGCCACCGTGGGAGGCGTTTCTCTTGTTCTAATCTTAGTGATTTTGTATGTTATGAGACGGCCGGGGAGTTACAGCGGTTCCTTGGGAGACACGGAATCTCCCTGCCTCGATTCGGATATCTATTTCCCTCCGAAGGACGGATTTACATTCCAGGATCTTGTTGAAGCAACAAAGAGGTTTCACGAGAGCTACGTGATCGGCCGGGGAGCGTGCGGGACGGTTTACAAGGCGGTTATGAAATCCGGGAAGACCATTGCTGTTAAGAAGCTTGCTTCAAACAGAGAAGGGAACAACATTGAGAACAGTTTTAGAGCTGAGATACTGACACTGGGGAAGATTCGGCATAGAAACATTGTGAAGCTTTATGGATTCTGTTACCACCAAGGCTCAAATCTGTTGCTTTATGAGTACATGGAAAGGGGAAGCTTAGGAGAAGTGCTTCATGGTTCTGCTTCGAATTTGGAGTGGCCAATTCGGTTCATGATTGCTCTTGGTGCTGCTGAGGGTCTTGCTTACTTGCACCATGATTGCAAGCCGAAGATTATTCACCGGGATATAAAGTCTAATAACATTCTTCTTGATGAGAATTTTGAGGCTCATGTTGGTGATTTTGGGTTGGCTAAAGTGATTGACATGCCACAATCAAAATCCATGTCTGCAGTTGCTGGATCTTATGGCTATATTGCTCCTGGTAAGCATAACTCTTGTTTTGATATATTTTGTCCAATGAATTTCAGATCAAACACTTTAGTTCGCAATAAAATTTTAGAATTAACTCCGTCAAACAGATTAGTCCCTCGTGTGCCATTGTCAATCTATTTGTCTATGATCAAAACGATGGAAGGACTAATCTGTTTGATGAATGTAATTCTCGAAAACTTTTAGAGAATAAAAGTTCGTTAAGAACTAAAACTAAAGTGTCTGATGTGAAATTCGTTGAGAACCAATTTAGGTATTTATTCTATTTTGTCTTTCAAAGTTTGCTATACTTCTCTGATTGGAGTTAACTCTTAAATGTTTACTTAGTTTACAATGCTATATACTTGCATATGAATTCTTTTCTTGTCAAACTCTTTACAAGTTTATGTAAATTTTAATAAAACCGGCATACGCTTGATTTTAGTAGTGAGTCTGCAACCCAAGATTTATATGTTTGCCTTTTAATTATGTGAAGAGTTTTAAGAATGAGTTTATGGCTCAAACTTTTTCATGAAGTTTTCAAACATCAACAAATATGGCTTTCAATTTTATTAATGATAAAAATATTCTTCAATTATTTAAAAACGTGACCAATATTCAAATAAAAAATTTTTTTCATGCTTTTAAATAATTGAGGGATATTTTCTTATTAATAAAATTGAGAATATCTTTTTCAATTTTTAAAGTAATATTGATGATTTACCTAAAATTAAATATGTAGTCCAGTCATGACTTGAAATTTTGATAGTATTATCATCCCAGAATCCCTTTCTTTTAGGAGACACCAGATTAATGGGTTTAATAATGTTTATACAATGAAAACAATCTTATCCCAAATCGAGTTTGGTCATATCTTTGGTTGTAAGATTCTACAAAAGTTTGATTCCTAATAATTATAATAATGAAGAAATGAATCTTACCTAATTTTTTTTGGCATAGCAATTGCGTCTCTTAGTCTTTCACGTCTGCTTGTACTTTATGATGGTATTTATTTTTTGACTAAATTACTAATAGTGTTACTAAAAATGACAAAAATATTTTTAATTTATTAACGATAAAAATATTCTTTAATATCTACGTCAGGCAACAAAGGTGTATTATTATAATGCTTTTGAATAATTAAAGGGTTTTTTGTTATTAATAAAATTGTATGTCATTTTTGTTGATTTTTAAAAACTTCCAAAATAATATTAATAGTTTATCCGTATTATTTTTTATATTATTATTATTCATTAGCTTAGGTGACAGAACTTTGATCAATTTTCACGTTTCAGCTAATGTTTTTGTTAAATTTATGTTAAAATTGCCTAATTTTGTCTTGATATCTAATTTTAGGAAAAACTGTCAATATGAAATCTATCGGTGTGTGTTAGACAATTAATTTTCGAAACTATACACGACACCTAATCATTTTTATCGTTGCATGCAGAATATGCATACACCATGAAGGTAACAGAAAAGTGTGACATTTATAGCTATGGCGTTGTGCTCTTGGAACTTCTAACAGGTAGAGCTCCGGTTCAACCATTGGAGCAAGGTGGTGATCTTGTGACATGGGTTAAAACCCATATAAGGAGCCACAACAACACATTGACACCGGCGATCCTCGACGATCGCGTGGATCTTGAGGAACAAGTAACTGTCAATCACATGCTCACTGTCCTCAAGATTGCTCTGCTTTGCACAAGCATGTCACCTTCGGAGAGGCCTTCCATGCGCGAAGTCGTGTTGATGCTTATCGAGTCGAATGAGCGCGAAGGGAACTTAACGCTCACTCGACCGTACCATGATCTTCCTTCCAAGGATTCCACACATTAGTCTTTAAAATTCTCCTGAGATTTTTATTAACAAAGATGAGATATACATATATAATTAATAATTAATGCTCATTTTTCCTAGTATTGCAGTCAAGAAGTGAAAATAGATTTTTCTTGTACATTCTTTTCACTCCATTGTGCCACTAGTGTTGGAGGATTTTATTTTATAGCGGTCTTTCTTTTCTTTTCTGTTTTTTCCTTTTATATTTTGTCATTTTCACGTTTCTGTAATTTCTTTTGGAACACAGTATAGTGACTCTATTATTGTACAGTTTACCATTAAATAAACATGATGGAGGCCATATTCTGGTAGTGAAGGATATCATATCTCTTATAAGATTAACCATATATTATGTTTATTCCCAGTTTACTCCTAATGCTAGCTTTTATTGGGAATCTAGTTACTATATTACTCATACTTTTGAGCTAGTCTTTGTCTTATCAAATAACAGGGAGATACTCTCAGAGTTTGAAAAGGCAGAGATACAGGAGGGAATAAAAGCCACATGTTTTATGGTTTTTTTTTTTTCATTTTAATGAATGCTAAGAAAAAAAGCATTTATGTATTTTATATATTATAAAAACAATACTGATATTCATACACCATTTTTCTCTAACCAAACCTAACCAAGTTTTTATTGGTTACTCTATGTATTATAGAAACATTACTGGTATACATACGCCATTTTTCCCTAGCCAAACCTAACCAAGTTTTTATTGCTCACTCTATGTATTCTATGTATTATAAAAACAATGCTACTTGATTTTGGTTGCAAGCGTTTTTTTTTTTTTAATCAAAGACGGGGCTGGTTGCAAGCGTTTTAGTTCTACTTCATTCTACTTCATAATCCGGTTTGTTTTTTCATATAACTTAGATTCTTTGATCTTGTTTTTTGATTCATGAACTTATGACAAATGATTATGACTTTTGGCTGTGTGTTTTAACGAGCACATTTCAAAAGATCAAAGCTGCTAGCAGCCGCAGCCCAAGCTGGTCTGTCAATCCACCACTCAACTTCAAGCAAATCCTATTAGAAGAAGCTCTAAGACCTGTGCAAGTTCCTTGCAGCCTGCCTTAGCACGCAGTAACCAAACGCAACAACATACAGGGTCGGCATACAAAATCACAACCTCATGGCCCATGTAATTTTTAGCGTTCTTTGCATTGTTAATTACTCCAAGACATCAATTTGGAGGAGCCTGCATTGTAGAAGAAGCAGGAGCGTAGTAGTGCTAAATGTGTGATGATTTCGAAAGAAGGCATTTGGAATGTGGGAAATTTAGATTTTTTTTTTTTTTTGACAGAGTACCCAACTCTAGACACACCACACTCACACACACTACAAGCTCTCTATTTCCACCATAGAGAGTGGAACTCGGTGCAACATATTAAGAGGCGGATGCATCAAGAGGCTGATGCATCTCCCACTTTTTTTTTTTTTGGTCATGGGCCTCCTAGAGCCCTACTACTTCCCCAACCCATCCCAAACCCCACCCCACCCCTCCCTTAACAGGTTCTGTTTTATTTTTTCCCTCCACTGAGGATCGAACCTTGTGTGGCTTCCTTGAGAGGCAAACAACATTGCCACTGAACCATCGGCCACATGCATCTCCCACTTTTGACTCTAGCCTCAGCTCTCTATTTCCACCATAGAGACTGGTTTTTTTTTGGGTAGAGTGAGGAGAGATGTACTGGGCTTGGGTCGAATTGGTTGTTGGATCTTGTATCCTTGCCAATCCAATGCCCAAAAAACAAAAAATAATAATAATGAATCCTAATTAATCCTCCTAACTATCCTTCTAAAACTTAAAAACTTAAAAAGAATAAAAATGGTCAAATATAAATAATATTTTTTAAAAAATATTAAAAAGGTAATAAAAACAAATTCAGGTTTTTTTATTTAGAAATTAAAAGAATGAGTCAACCGAAAATTATTTCGTAGAAACAAGACTTAACATACACCACTGACCATTCACTCATAGAATTCAATAATAATTTTGCGACAATTTAAGATTTGTGAATGTTTTTATATCGTTGCTAAATATGATTTTTATTACAAATGCTATGTAAATACCAAAAATTCTAAAAATCAGTCTCACATATCTGTATATTTTACACACGTTAACACATTTTTTCAACAAAATAATTAAAATTTTAATTGATGCAGTATGTGTGTAAAATATTACATAATCATTCAATCAAATGTGTTGTTTTGATAACCGGTTACAAGGTCAACAAAAAAACAGTTCCTACACATGTAAAACTGTCACAATGCATTAAAATTAAATTTGATAATAATCAAAATAATCGAACATTTTTACATGAGAATAAACAAACATCCCACCACAAAATCATTCCTGAACCAAGATGGACGAAGCTCAACCATATATCTACACTAATAGCTGAATAAATGTTTCCTTACTATACCCTGAAGCTATTAGTTATGCAAAATAAAAACCAAAGCAAAATTTGAACCTAAACAAGAAAACATTTTACGTGCCAATCCAAGAAATTAAGTGAATAATAATTCGTTCTGCATCACAAATTCACAACAATCCTAGATTGATACGTGCTGTTCAATAAATACTTAAGACAACCTGTAAATCTTTTTTAATAAACTAGCTAGTTAAACCTCAAACATCAATTCGCAAATAGATGCATTAAAAAAAAAAGTTTAAACAGTGGAGAACTCACTATTATAAACTATAGCATTAAAACGATCGATATATTAAAGAGCCCATGGCTGATAAGATCAAAGAGAAGCAGAAATCAGGAACGGTAGCCATTGTTGCACTAACCCTCATCCATAACCATATATATAAAATGGCTTGATTTTAATGATGCACTGCAGGAGGTACCAACTAATAATACTACAGAACACTAGATCTGAATCTCTACATTGCCATAGCAGGTTAAATGGATAACCATGTAGCTTCTAATCTTAACAACAGCTTCACACTTGCACAAATCGTGTATGCGCAAGATTACAATCTAATCAAATGTCACCCTTGTACCCAATAATAAACCAATTTCTATGTTCTAATTATAATTGCCAACAGATGACACCAGAAAATAACAGGAGATGGATAACGGTTTTGCTGTCTACATATAGGATATTCTTATGCAAACGAGTATAAATTCATATTTGTTCATGACCTGGAGCAGGGTGACTAATGGTTGGACAGTGATAAGAATTTCATGTCTAAGAATAGGGTGGCAGAATTATCACTCGCTCCACCCCCAATTCCCGCAATCATGAAAGTGAAATCACCACTTCATTAAACTTGAAGGGCATCCAAAAATGCTATGTGCAAATATAACTTCAAGATCTGGCTAAAACTGAGAACTATAACGTTAACATGATCTTAACATATAACTAAACAATAGCAACTGCAGCATAACCAACATCTTTAACACAGGCTTAACATGCAACTAAGGATAGATTAAGGGGTACTATTCCAAACAATAGACTAATAAGTATAACCTACAATAATACAGATCCACACCACTCCACTCTGCGTCTAACTAAAAATCTATTCTAGAAATGTGGTAGTCTAACACGCAACAATCTGATTGTGAAATAAAGTCATAATGTGCCTGCCTAACATCATCTAGGCTGATAATTGAAGGAAAGCTCTAGATTGATGATGATCAAAAGCTCTAGATTGACGACGTTCTACCTTCAGCTGTCTAAGCAGTTCATTAATACAGACACGCTAATGGTTCATCTGACTCTTCTAAAAAGGGCCCACCTGCCATGAGTACCTTGTCTCTAGAAAATGCTTAAACCTGCATGCAGCTACTATGACAAACCTTAGTAATAATCTATCTTGCATAAGGATGGTAGCGGCTACTGCCACCATAACCTCCCCTACTACCATAAAGTCCTCCTCCGGCCCCACCATAACCAATACCAGGTCCTGGTTCATAACCCCCACCACCAGCCGCACCCCCATAACTTCCATAGCCCCCACCGCCACGTCCATAAGTACCTAAGCCACTTCCACCATAACCACCACCAAGGCCCCCCATAAAGGAACCATAGCGACTAGAGTAACCAAATGATGATTCTCCATGGTAACCTGCATAGCCACCACCAACACCACCACCGGGGCCTCCAAAACCACCACCAAAATCATCTCCACTGCCATATCCAGCATAACTGCTAAGCCTACCACCGAAACCTCCAAATGATCTATACGAAGCAAGACCAAAACTGCTATTAGCAAAACTTCCATAAGAATCACCAAATCCACCAAAACCATCATAGTAAGTAAGTGCCCTAGAATCACTAGCAAATGGAGGAAGGGAAGCTGAGTTTGAGGATTTCTTTGGTTCAGCCTTCTTGATCTCAACCTACAACAAAGAAGTGAGTCAACCTAGGTTCCTTCATACGAAGAATACGCGTTTTACCCTGAGAGGAGAAATAATAAACCTGTAGTACATCCACTTATAACATAAGTGCAATAGAAATACCACAATGACAAAGAAAAACATTATGCTGCTCATTGCTGGGAAACAATAGCCAGGAACACCATCATTATATGTTTCACAATGACATTCTTCAATTTTGATCACTAATTTATACATGATATTAGCTTTGCTAGTTTCAGATACACCAAACATCCTAAACCACCAAAGAGAACTCACCTGAGTACCAGACATATCAATCATATTCCCATCTGCCAACATATTATCAACAACTTTTTCACTGTCAAAAACTATAAAGCCAAAACCCCGGGAACGTTTAGTAGCATGATCACGTATAATCTCATGTTCCACGACTTTCCCATACTTCATGAAGAAGTTCTTAAACTCATCTGAAATTCGTACAAAGAAGGCAAGGCACATAAGCAGATAGAATTAAAATGCACACACAATAGAAAATAAACTAAGCCGGGGTTTCTATCCTGAAAAGTGAGGAAACTTGTAGACTGATATAGTGAGTGTAATCACCATTAGATCAAGAACTACTGCTGCAAGTGAATCTCAATGATCCAAAGGTGATTACACCAAACTCATCAAACAATATGAAATGAACAAAAGTGCAAGCAAAGCAAACCTTCAGTGACCGATGTAGGAATACCACCAACAAAAATCTTCTTTGTTTTGAAGTCAGTAGCTTGTGATGAACCCTTTGGGATAGTCCTCTTGATCTCAACCTAGTAAAACCGGAAGTAATCATTCGTTATAATTATAAGTAAATAAAAGATTGAAAAGTCCTGCAAGCCAACATATTACAATCTCTAAAGCATACTACAACACTACCATACTAGCTACATAAAACAGATAAAACAAGATATTTTCTCAAGGCAACACTCAAAAACCTCATCCATATCAATTTGCCAATAGACATCTTGTTCTACAATAACGGCACAAAATTCACTAGAAAAATCACATGTATTCATTAGATAAAGCATTGAGGAAACAAAAAGCTTTTTTTTCCCAGCAAAACCCTAAGAATAATACTGACCTGCTTGCCATTGATAACATGGTTCTCCTGGATGACCTGGTCCACAACAGAAGGATCTGCGTATGTTATGAAACCAAAACCTCTCGGTTTTCCGGTGTGCCGATCCTTCATGATAACCGAGTCCATTATCTCTCCGTACTTCTCAAAGTACTCAACAAAAGTATCTACCAAATCAAAATAAGAACATCAGTACCAATGAGAAAATAAAAAGTTTTTTAAAAAAAAACAAAGAGGGGTTTCTCCGTCCTCACCCAAAGTGGTGTCTTTGGCCAGACCTCCAATAAAGATTTTCCTGCGTCAATGGAAATTAAAGACAAAATAAGAAAAGTTTATGGAAAAAAAAAAGTAAGAAAACAGAAGTGGAGATAAAAATAATAATTAATAAATAAATAAATAAAAAGTGAGGAAGCGAACCCTGGACTGGCACCGTCACCGGTGTGAGGGTTGTCACCCCTTCGGGAACCCATTCTGGCAGATCGGAATACTCGCACCTGCAATGAGACAAATAATGATAATAATATTAATATTAATGGTAATTTCTCAGATCTCCATAGAAGTCTAAAAAGAGGTACCTTCCGCAGACCGATTTATTATTGGTGCTGATCCTCGCAGCGCAGTAGTCCAGCACAGGTTTCTAATTGGTCGGAGGACACTCGAGGCTGAGGAGTGGCATGCAGCGTTGACGCGATGCTCGGCGCTGGGATAAGGGCGGATGGCGGCGGAGAGAGGTCGAGACGGTGCAGAAATTGGTGTGGTGGTTTTTTAGTTTTTATGAGTGTTTTGGTGGTTAGAGTAAATCAGTAAAGCTGATGACGAAGAGAGTGAATGATTTTCAGTAGAAAATGCTAGGGTTTCAGTAGGAGAACGATTTTCAGTAGCGCTTTAATCGGGCTCGGGGAAGTGAGTGAATTTTATTTCAGAACCTCAGCCCGGTGTGAAATTTTGATCACAGAAAAGGGGCTGATTTTTAACATATAGAAACGGGAAAGGAGAGATTTATACCCGGAGAATAATAATCGTGAATTATGAATTAATCTACGTATTTTTTTTTGGTGACCGAAAAAAAAAAAAAACCGAAGCCTAGGCTAGATCAGCATTCAGCAGCAAGCAAACAATGAAGTTGTTGTGTCGGCTCAAGCCATTCCACGTGACTCCTGTCATCTTTCGCGCCTGTTTAATTAAAAAATCAGCAACTGTGTTGAGATTACTACTGACATGTTCAAATTGAATATCCTAAGACCTGAGTCTGAATTGTAAAATTTTATTCAAGAGATCCTTATTGCATTAATCTACGTGTAATATTTAATATATTCGTACATTTCTTATCTTTTACTTTTATTTTGATTTTGATTTCTAAATTGATGTATATTACTTTTGTGTTATATGTAATTATTTATGTATTATCATATGTTATATTTATGTGTTTTATAAAAAAAATTATGCTGATGTTTATATTTTTTGTGTTATAAATAGGGTATATGAAAGTGTACAATAGTACATATATATTACCCATTAAAATAATGCTACAAAATCAATCTTAGGGGATGAATAGGGAGCCAATGAGTATAATTAGAAAAAGAAAAAGTTTAGGGATCCCATAATTTAATAAGTGGCAAAAAAGAAAAAAAAAAGGAAAAATGAATGTTTGACTTCTTATTGTCTCCCTAATATTGGTTACCAAAACTTTCTCTACTCGTTATTTACAACAATGTCAGATGTCCAATAAAAATTCAACAAATATTAGCCAATAAATTAAATTAATTACTCTATTTTTTTTAGGTTTCGAATATTCTGTTTTTGAAAAAATATCTATAAAGTTACAAGTATATTTGATTTTTAGAAGTTTTGTTTTTAATATTTTGGATGTTCTCCTAATTTATTAGTTAATTTGTTGATTAAAAAAATATTAATTAGCTATAATTTTTTCATTTCGATTTAGCTTTTTAATTCATTAAATTAAATCAATTAATAAATTAATACATATACTATAAAATCAATTAATCAAATAAATTAATATCACTTATCAAATCTTACAATTTTTTATTTAAATAATAGTATATTTTAATTAACAACAATGCTAGGTAGCCAATAAAAATTCCGTCAGCACCAGCCAACAACTTAAATTGAATGTTCTATTTATAAAATTGACTGATAATTACTTTAGGTTTCGAATATTCTATAACTTTCATTGGAGGCGGTCATGAACCATGAACCTTAATTTCAAAATGGAATGGATAGAATTGGAATTTAAGACTCACATTCCGGTCTCTAGTTTCTCAGTCCCTCCAATCTAAAAGTATTTAAAATACTGAAATTCTAAGAACTGTGACTGAGATTAAAAAATACAATACTAAATTTCAGTCTTCCAGTCTAAGTACATAAACCAAACGCAGCTTAAAGAATAAAGAAGGCTCTTCAATAAATTATTATCATTGTTTAAGTATTTTAAAGTTATTTTTAATTAATTATATTTTATATTTCAATATATATTTTATATTAAAAATTCTATTTGCACACCAAACTTAGTCATTATGTATTTATACATGGATACATTAATAGTTTTTATACATGGATACATTTATACATAGAAAAATTACCATTTCTACCCATGAATATTCAGAACGCTGACAAAACTACCCATAAAAATACAAAATTAAAGTTGTACCAATAAAAGATGAGATTTCTTTGACAATACTACCCAAACACTAAAAAACTTTTCAAAAATTCCCCAACTACCCTTGTTATCACTGCCACCAAACTTCCCTATCAACGGCGGTTGTGGGGGCAGCCACTCCCCAATATCATTAGAGCTCGCCTGTGGCCACTCATCGAGGCTCCGCCGAGCTATCGAAAGCGGCTGGAGGGGCAGCAAGCTCGACCGGGACTTGGAACTCTGCTGCGATCGCGGCGTAAGTGGCAGCAGACAGAACTTGCGATTATGGCCGGTGACAGTGTCTCCGCCGCAGGAATTTGGATCCGCCTCACCGGATGAATTATTGCTGGAAGTGGTGCTAGTGCGAGAGGAGGACCACGATGCAGACCTCCAAAACATTCTCCGATCACCACCATCATCGTTTCCCACCATGAGAGAAGAAGAAAAATGGGAATTTTTTGTGAAAACCTTAGTGAGATATATCAAGAGGAAGAACTCTAGTAGTTAGATTTTCAGGTTTTGTTTATCTTCTATGGATAAAAGTTAGGGATTAAGCGATGTTTTAAGAATCAAAGCCAATTAGGATTGTGCATTTAGAAAAAGGGGGAAAAACAAAATCCAGTAGGGTTCGGGAAATTAGGTCACAAAGGGGAAAATTGATTGATGGAAACCATGCCAGAAATCTTTAATTGAAAAAATTTGATGAATGATATTTGGTAAAGGAATGGAACCAGTCCCGTGGGTATGAAAAAGATGGATTTTTCTTTCCTTTTCTTATTCCATTTTTTCCCTATCTTTTGTTGATATAGATAATAAGAATGGAAGGATTAGGGAGGTGGAGGAGGCAGCGACCGTACGCCAACATATTGGAGTTGGGTTAGGTGAAGGCTTAGATCGAGATGGTGTATGGACTGGCGATGGAGCCATGGAGGTGTAAATGGTGATGGGAGGTTTGGTGGTAGTGATAACAAGGGTAATTGGGGAATTTTAAAAAGTTTTTTAGTGTTTGGGCAGTATTGTCAAAGAAAATTTATCTTTTATGCGTACAACTTTAATTTTGTATTTTTATGGGTAGTTTTGTCAACGTTTTGAGCATTCATGGCTAGAAATGATAGTTTTTCCTATATTTTAATATGTATTATATAGCCACCAGAGCCTAGCTTCGGTTGGTGCTACTCATATAGCTAGGAGTTTCTCCTTCCTCAATGAGTTCAATACTCACCTATGTACTAGTCACCAAAAAAAATTAATGGCTGATTTTAATGTCGAAAAAGCATAACTCATTTTATAATTGGGAAAATTAATGTAAAGGACCGTTAGTGAGATTTAATTATTAAAAAAAATCTATTATACTAAAATTATTAAGAAAAATTAATTTATGTAATATTTAAAGAGAATGATCAAAAATTTTTTTTAAAAAAGAAAAATAATAAAGATTTGAGTATAATAGATGGGTAGAAAGAAGTTAGGATTATCAAGAAAATAAATGAAGAAAACTTAAGGATATATTTGTCTATTTATAAAAAAAAATTTGGTCATTCTCTTTAAATATTACATAAATTAATCATTCTTAATATATAATTTTAGTGTAATAGGTCCCTTTTAATAATTAAATCTCCCTAAGATCGTTTACATTAATTTTCCCAATTATAAAATGGTTTATGCTATTTCGACATCAAGATCAACCATTGAAATAAGTCCCCGTACATAATACATATCTATTATATAATATTAAAATCAGGTTTATGCACTTAATGATGAAGCGCTGACATGATGCGCTTCTGAGAGTGTTTCCCGATATATTTCTCTTAAATCATTAAATCAAATCAATTAATAAATTAATATCACTCATTAATATCAAATCTTTTACTATTTATTCTAATAAAGATATAATTTATTTAAACTATTAATGACATCTTAATATTTAATAAGCATTTCATTATTTTTTTCTTTATTTCTATCTCCCCGACCTTATAATTTTTTTTACCAAATTTTTCTTTTTTAATTGATATACAAATTTGCATCGCATAGTTTGGCTAAGAATTTTAATTTTTTTCAATGACCACATATCAGATGAATTTTTTATTTTAAATATAATAAGAAAATACAAAATAAAGCACTTTGAATTTTAACTCAAATGATCAAACAATTTTTTTTTTATACCCTAAAAAAAGTTTTAAGCTTGAAACTTTTTATAACGTAAAGGGGTAATGCCGCATGAGCTACAGACATTAGCGATCAAATCTAATTTTAACCATAAGAAGGATCGCTTTGCACATCTTATTATCATATGGTATCTTAGTTGTAGGCTTTTTCATAATGTCAACTTTAACTAGTTAAATCTATTATTTATTATCTATCTATCTATCTGTTATCTATTATATCTATTATATATTATTAAAATCGAATTTATACATTTAATGATAGAGCGCTAACATGACATGTTTCCGAGAGTGTTTTCTTATGTATTTTTCTTAAATCATTAAATGAAATCAATTAACTAATTAACATAAATATTGTAAAATCAATTGATCAAATCAATTATTAAATTATCAGTAATTAATATCAAATCTTACAACGTTTTATTCTAATAATACTATATTTCAATTAAATTACAAAAGTTATTTTAATATTTTACGTCATTAATATTATTATTAATATCAATTTAAAATGACGTGTTTTGTTCTTTTGTGTTTTTAAAAAACTATTTATATGTTCTTTTACAAAAATGACGAGTTTTGTTCTTTTGTTTTTCTTTTAAACTATTTATATGTTCTTTTACGGAAATATGTTAATAATATTATGTCGCATAGTGATTTAATTTAAAGTACATAATTAAGGTTGTCGATCAAATAAATTAACCCGACCCATTTAATTTAGGTCTACTGTTTAAACCCGCTTTATTGACGGAATACAATTTTTGAACCTGTATAGTTCAAAGCCAACCCGACGGGTTAAAGAGGTTACAATATTTTTTATTTATTCTCGAAAAATTAAACTCTCATTTTAAACTCTAAAAAAAATGTACACAAATGGTAAAAATATTTTAAAATATTTAAATTGGCTAAAAAGTTAGCCCACAAGATGTCCTGTTTAATCGGGTATTTTTCCCGGATTAATCGGACTCATCTGTTTAACTTGCGTTTTTAACGCACCTAATCTTTTTGGATAAAGTACGTCTGTTAATGACTGGTTGAGTTGGCTCGATAAGTTTGATTCGTTTTGATGGCTTTATACATAATCAATTCATACATCTTTAGATAATCAATTCATTTGATTTTTTTTTTATCAATTTATAGTTTGAGAACTCACTAAACTTTTATAAATATGAATTTATTAACAATTATATTGTTTTATTAGATTGAAAATTATTTTAGTTTTATTTTCATTTGACGTGTGTATATATTTAATATGTATGTTAGATCATATTAAATTATATTTGAATTATATAACACTATTTTTTTAATGTAATATATGTGGATATCATCGGGTATTCGTCTTTTTCATTAGGATAATTAAAAGCGTGAGTTGATCTGTTTGTTCACAACTCAAAATTTTTCAGCATAACCTGTTTATGACTAGTCTAACGGATTAAATGCATTCACCCATTTAATTAGTTGTTTATTTATTTTTTTAAAAATTCAATTTTTAACCTAAAAATAAAAATTTCGACAAAAAGATATCATTTCCTTAGAAAAAAAACTTGAAAAAACAAATTTCTTTAGTAGTTAAATTGTTTTTTGGGTTTAATTAAAAAATCAATTAATCTTGGTGTACACCTCTTTTTGGTGTACACCTCCATCCAAGTCTCAACGAACAGGTTTTTACTATTAGAACGAACATGTTTTTAAAAGTAAATGAACAGGTTTTTAACATGTTCGTGTCAACTATAAAACATGTTCGTTGTATATATAAAAACATGTTCGTGCACGAACAGAATATTACTACTAGAACGAACAAGTTTTTAAAAGCAAACGAACAGGTTTTAAAACATGTTCATGTCAACTATAAAAACATGTTCGTTGTATATATAAAAACATGTTCGTTTGGGACTTGGATAGAGGTATACACCAAAAAGAGGTGTACATGTAGCATGAGATATTAGGATCACCATGTTTTGCCCATTTTTGTTAACGAGTAGGGATAATAATTTGGCATGTCCAAAATCGAGCCGACCCAACCTGCACTGCCCTGAATGGAGGGTTCTTTTTAACGGCAGAATGGATATTGCCAAGTTTGGGTGATACCTGTTTAATAGTCTATTTGGGTATAGGTAATGGCTGACTCGCCAAATTACCTATCCATCCATATCCCATATATTAATTAATAAATATAGTTACGTTTAATTAATGAGTGTAAGTAGATCACTCCTCTTATTAGAGGAGGAATATATTTACACTAGTGTAAGTGTTTTTTGACTTATACTCTTTATTAGCCATTAGATTCACATTAATCTAAAGGCTCTTAATGCTTTATTGGAAAACAAAATTTACACCTTTGATAAGATGTAAATCTAGTGGTTATTAATGAGTGTAAATCAAAAAAGTCTTACACTAGCGTAAGTAGATCCATCCTCTTATTATTATTTTAGTAATTTATTAAAAGGTTTTAGATGATATAACTAACATTCTTCATTTCTAAATCATAAGTTTTTTTGGTTTCCTTTTTAATCGTAATTAATTATGTTTTGAATATTATTAATTATTTTACTTTCGTTTGTTTATTTTCATATATATACCGTGTGTTTTGTTATGAGACAAGTATATATACATATGGATTTGTGTATAGAGTAAAAATTTAGATATATGTGAATAATGAAGCAGTAAATGGTGCAATATATAAATGTTCAGAACAATCTGGACGGGTATTGGGTACTTGATTACCGACGATAACCTGACTTATTGTCATCCCTATTAACGGGCATAATTCTTTTTGAAAAATCTATTTTTTAGATTGGTAAATGAGATTAATTCAACGAGTTCGACATATTTTAACAATCATATTAAATAGCGACTCATGATAGAAGCATGCAGAATAATGATAGACACATTTTTTATAAATAGAGAAATAAAACAGAAAAAATACATATATTTTAATATCCATTATTATTCATATTCAAAAATTATATATTATTTTAATTATTTTATATATAATTAATAATGATATTAAATAATTTTATAATTTAATTTTCCGAAAATAAAGTAGTTTTGTAAAAAAAAAGGTTTAGGATCAATTTAATTTTTCCTCAAAACCTTAATGTCCAAAAGAGTAGCTATCCTCTTTGGAAAAGTCCGCCTGTTTTAGACGAGTAAACGGATCTTACTCGACAGGTTGCCCCATTTTGACGGGATATTAAACAGAGATATGTGATAAAAGAAAAAATCTTGGAGACCAATATATTTGGGAGCCAATGCTCTTGATAGTGATGATAGATGAGTTACGAGTGATAATTCATATATTATGTAGGTGATCAGTTTTATTGTGTCTGGATGATACATTTTTTAATTTCAGATGATAGATAATTTAGTTATTGACTCCCTAAGAGCTCCCTAATGTTGGTTCTATATATCATTGTCGATGATAAAAATAAAAAAAAAGACTAGGAAACCAATAGATTATGACAAATAGGGAGCCAACATATACTATGGATGATAACTTATATAAATTTTGGATGATAACTTAATGTTGGATATATGAATTACAGATGATAATGCATATAAATTTTAGAGGATAATTCAATTTTTGGCTCCCTAATGGCTCTCTAACGTTGGTTTCGTAGCATTATTCTAAAAATATACAGAACAACGACGAATATATTTTTATAAATGAAAAAAAAACACAAAAAAAATACATGTCTTCTTAATATCAATTATTATTTCAACTCAAAAGTTATATACTATTTTAATTCTTTTATATATAACTAATAATATTAAATTATATTTTTAATTTAAATTAAATTAAATTTCCCGTGCCTTTTTCCTTGCAATGCATGGATAAATACACTAGTTAAAATATAAAATACACATTGAAAATGATAAAATAACACAAAATAGTATTGAAATAAACTTCTATTGACATATAAATAGTCTTTTATTTAGCAATGAATAAATAATATCACTTGGTTAAATAAAATAGGCATAAACCTAGAATTATTGTAAATAAAATAAGAGTATACCTAATAATAATAATAATAATAATAATAAATAAATAAATAAATAAATAAATAAATAAATAAAACATCTTCCTGTTTGAGAAATAATTCATTAAACACAAGTTCATTTGTGTGATGTTTGTCATTCAAATAGTGTCTACTTAACATAGAAATAAATGACTTGATTAAATAAAATACGTGTACACCTAGCATTATCAATAATCAATTATAATAATAATAACAATAAGCAATAATAAACAATCAATTATATTAGGTGTATGTTAAAATTAGCTATACAAATAATATTTTGAAAAAAATATTAATTAATTAATAATAAAATATACTTTTTGTCCCTAAAATTTGCAAATTGTATCAATTTTACCCCTACCTGCATTCTCCGTTAAAATTAGTAACTTTCGTCAATGATGTGACAATTGATATGTCTAATGTGGTGATACGCTCTAATCTCGGCAAGTGCACCGAACCGTATGCAAGTAATACCACGGTGAAGTAGGTATTGTTCCCACGAGGAATAAAGGACCAATCAATACTACAATCAATTATTCTAATCAGATTTAATAAAACTTAAAGGGAATGTCAATGAGTGAATTTCGAAAACTATAAGTAGTAAATAGAGAACAGAAAATTACTTGAGATTAATCTGATGGAATAAGATGTTAAGAGCTTTGTAGATGTTTTTCCCCTTGAGGGTCAATGCATACATTCGATTTATAATTCTAGGTTTTCAGAAATCGAGCACAACGAATCTAGTATAACCAAGCCCTAATCTCTTAGTAACTTAGTTTCTATTTATCTAATTAAAAGCTAATCTCTTAGTCAATTAATCAAATAAATAGGTAAAATTCTAAATCGGATTCTAATCCTTATGAGTCTCAAAAGTGATCCTAGATTAGATTAAATTTCACTCTATTCGAACTAGTTCTAATCCAATTTTAACTCACAGAATTATCGGTTGCATGAAAATTATCTTTATTATCTCTAGCCAGTTTTAATTAATCATGTGACTTAATTCTCAGCTAGCATAAATCAATAGATATTTCTAATTAACTTAGCCCTAGACAAGTTAAGAACACCTCTCAGTGATTCTAAACTATTAAGATGAAGAACAGAAAACTAAATCATGCATAGAAGATAAATGAAAATACCTCAATGAATTAATAATCGAATGTACAAATGGACTACCTCATGCTGGGTGAACAGAGCTCCTCACCCTTAACAATGGAGTAGTTTAGCAATTCATGATTGAATCTAAACCCTAAGAATAATGGAAAACGGATCTATGCTGAATAAATAACCCTAAGTAGTTAAATCACTCTTTATACCTATCCTAATCTAAATTCAAATCAAAATCTAATTTAAGTTAAATCAAATCTAATCTAATCCTAATATTATCTCATATGATTACAATGCTTATCTTCTTCTCTAAATCTTCAATTAATCTTCTTCTTAATCTTCCAATTTTGCCCTTGATTAGTGGATGGATTTGAGACCTAATGACTTTGGATTAAGTTGGTTTTAATGAGCTTCCTGGACGTTGAAATCTTGCTTCTCGCGCATGACTTCCAAGGCTCACATATAAGGTGTAGCCACTGCCAAATTTCCAATTTTTGCCTTCAATATTCACATATGACGTGAGGCTCTCCACGTTTAACGTGAAGTTACTGTCAATTTTGTGGCTTTGTCTTCATTTCTCATGTATAACGTGGCTTCTTCCACGTTTAATGTGGGCTTTCTGCCTTAATTGTAAAATTTGATCTTCATGCCCACGTATGACGTAAGGGAGCTCACGTATAACGTGGGCTCTCTGGACAATTTGCTTTTCTCAGCTTCAATTCAACGTATGACGTGGGTAGTTCACGTTTGATGTGGGTTTCCTGGACAATTCTAGTTTTTTGGGTTTTAATCCCACGTTTGACGTGAATGTGTCACGTATAACGTGGACCTCTAGTTTCTCATTTCTTCAACTTTGACTTAACTCCCTTGAATCATCCTTTCTTCTATCTTCTCTTGAGTGGCCTTTAATTACCTAAAACTCTTTGTGAAATAATCTAAAACATGAACAAAACTCAAAGGAACATCAAGTTTGTTTGATTGACCAATTAAGAACAATAAATCACAAAGATAGTCATAATAATTAAGAGAAATTGTAGTTAAAAACAACCAAAGATGCCCATGCATCATGTTGTTGTGGAAATTATTAAAACATACCATTGTTTCATTTGTAAAGACAAAATTACCCTATGAAAATAAACCCCTCCCCCCTCACTCATTCGAAGAACACACTTACTCACTCGAAAAACATCACATTCTTTCCTCTAACAGTGGCAATAACAGAGAGGAGGGGTTTTTTTGGTCATTTAGTAGATATGAATCAAGACTGTGCCACTGGATGATTGAATGTATTTGAAAGTCATATATCCACACATAATCTGTGACCATTTTTTAGAAGCATTGTGGCATTTTCAATTCAAAAATGTCTTCACCATCCTCTACTTTAATAACAAAGCAAAAAATAAGCATATGAAATTTTGGCGTGCTCAAAACGTCATATATTCTCCTTTGGCATAATGATCAAACCATTCTGGAACTCTTCTTCAAGCACCATAACCTAATACCTCACATGCTTAGCAAAGTGAACAAAATTTGGTGGTCACAGGAAAAAAAAAAGATAACAAGATTTAATAAAGTGTCAAACCTAGCTCAATAATAAGTTTGGTGAATGATGTGCAATTTCTTGCATTAATGATTGTAATTTATTCTAATACTACAATATCCGGTCTCAATTTCTATATGTGTCATGTCCCTAATAATGCTATATTTTTCTTTAAGCTCAAATATCAATTTTTTTGTTTCAGTCTTTTCAACTTAAAATTTTATGAATACAGTTGAACTTCACCAACCCATATTAACTCTACATTTTACTTCGTGCAACCCCCTCCCCAGTTCTCAAATACTAATTTGTCACTATATACTACCTTCAATTAATATGCATACATCATATTGTTACTTTCTTCTTTATTTAAATTTACGTTTTTATTTTACTACTTTTTTTTTTGTTTTTAAATACATTTACCTTCAAGTCTAAAGCAAATTACATTTACCTTATATTAACACTGGTCCTCGACACACATAATAATTTGACATTGGTTCCTGGATTTCAGAATACCGGTGTGTGTAATAGTGTATTGTATGTATTGTATTAAATGTTAAATTTATAACTTTTGTTATATATAGAATTTCATATGCACCCATTGCTGCAACTAATTTTTCACTTCATATACACATTGCCTGATTCTGTGTGTGGTTATTCATATTATTATCTCTCATGTTCCTTTTTTTAATTTTACTTTTTTTTATGTAACGGTTATCTTATTTTTTCTCTAAAATTTTTTAACTTTATCACATTTTCTAACTTCATCACAATTATTCTATATTTGTTAATTAATATTGAACATATTATAAGTTAAATATTTTTATCACCGGTATTCTATTGTTTGTAATTATTGTACACAAATTTCACTGTCCATTCTTAATTTATGTGATACACTTTATTTTTTTTAACCATATTAATTTCGTATGCTTCGTTTAACTAACTTATTTTTAATCATATCTATGTGTAATCTATGTGTAATGCATCATGCAAATTTATTTTATTCCATCCATTCATTTGTATTAAAAAAAATTACAAAAAGTATAGCATTTGCATTTTTTTCACCAAATTTTCTTGAATTTAATAAATACTTTCATAATTATCTAAAATAGGTAGTTTCCTAAAATTTCTAAATTGTCATAAACTGAAAGCATGCATACTAACATTATGGTTTACATAAGAATTTAAAGGTGTTCAAACATGTTATATTTAACATAAATATATAAAAAAAACTAAATTAGGTATACCATTTAAAAATTTCAAAACACTATTACTTTATTACTTAATTTCTCTATATTTCAAACATTACAATCGTAAAATATTTATCACTTGCTTAGCGTTTACGGTAGTAAAATCAACCATATTATCATTATTTGTTTATACATATTTAACTCAAAGGTTTCGGACTATTGTATATTAAAGAAAAAGTTATTAAAAAGTAACATTTCTATACGAATACAAAATTTAAACAACTTTATTGATTTTTCTTTATTCCTCTATTATTGGACACATTACAATCGTAAAATATTTGCATTATGGTTACTGTTTAATGTAGTTAAACGTTCGATATTAACATATAGGTTGTCACAATAGCCAAAAGGTCTTGAATCATTCTGTTTTAATGAACATTTTATTCAAAATCCTGTATATGAACCATTTAAAAAAAATCAATAAACTATAATACTTTACTTTTCTATATTCGATATTTTAGTATACTCAAATATTTCTGACGTCGCCATCATTTATGTTACTAAGACCATTAATATAAACATTATGATTTATACAAAAACTTAATGGTCTTCAAACATTGTATATTAAAAACAAAATTTTTATTAAAAGACTAACATATCTACATGATAAACAAATTAAACAATTATACAAATTTATTCATGTTTATTTGAAAAAACACGACCCTAAAATGTTTACGATGTGGTTAGCGTTTACGGTAGTAAAACCTTTCAGAGTAAGATAATGGTTTATACACCAACTCATGGGTCTTGATTTATTCAACAAATAATATATTGAAAACCTTTAAAAGTATAAAAACTTTTTATTTATTTATCTATTTTACAAAAATAAGTTTTTTAAAATAATCAATTTTTGGTTAGCGTTTACTGTAGTTACACCATTCATATCATCATTATGGTTTAGGGTTTAACTTAAATCTCTTAAAAAAGATTATTTCTATGCTTATGTTCTTCGTTCATTACGTTATTAAGCCACTTGTTATGCAATTTATATATATAGCAAGGCTTAATGATGTAATATTTGAGACCTAAATCTTCTAACGTACTGGATATTTTATTATTGTAGTATTAAAATAGTCAAATCATGAATATAACATTTTATTAAATGCATTATGTTATATTTCTATACATAGGTAGATAAAGAATATATACAACATGGTACATTTTTTAAAATTATACCATGGACATAAATATTTATAAATAGTCTTTTATTGATATATAGATATTTCATTAACTTATTAACTTTTTAAAGTATAATCATTTTACATATGAAAAAAATATGTAACACCACTCTTGTAAAAAATAAATTGTTCTTTAAAAAAATATTCTCTCGTTTTAACTATTAGCCATGTGTACTGTGATGCATTTATTACTTCTATCGTTAGATCACATAGAGTGAAAGGTAATCACTGAATCCAGTTACTGGAATTCAATTGTTATGTGCTCTATAACATTTTGTTAGACAACGCAATATGTAGGTATTTCAAGTTTTATCAATGACCTAATTTTTGTTTTTTCAGATTTTATCACATGTTTGCATAAAAATGTAGTAATTTTATGCTTTTATGTCTCTCCAAATACGTTCGTCCGCTTACTCATTGTTTTATACAATTCATAAACATATCAAATATTGTCATAAAAAACTGTTAATATTACAGACATGAAATTTATTTATTTTTCAAGTAATGATCTCACAAATTTTCGCTAAACATAATGAAGACATGGGTATTATTAATGGGATAAAACCCATATTAACAATTTGGCCCATTAACATGAAAATGACCCTTATGACATAATATAATATAGAATTAATCTTGGTGTACACCTCTTTTTGGTGTACACCTCCAACCAAGTTCTAAACGAACAGATTTTTACTACTAGAACGAACAGATTTTTTAAAGCAAACAAACAGGTTAAAAACCTGAAGTGTCAACTATAAAATATGTTCGTTGTATATATAGATTTCTGTTCGTGCACGAACAGAATTTTACTACTAGAACGAACAGATTTTTAAAAGCAAACAAATAGGTTTTAAAATCTGTTCATGTTAGCTATGAAAATATGTTCGTTGTATATATAAAAATCTGTTCGTTTGGGACTTGGTTGGAGGTGTACACCAAAAAGAGGTGTACATGTAGCATTACCGTATAATATAATAATATCTTATCTTCTGCTCGACCACCCATTCTCTACCATTACAGTCATTCCCTTTCTAGGAGTTTCTCAGGAAGATCATTTCTTTCAAACAATGCACGACTCCACCTTCGTTGATCAGCAGATCAAACAGGTTATCATTTGATTACTTTGAATCATTCTTCTTATTATCTATTGCAGTCATAAATCTTTAACTGTATTTTTTCGGGTCAAGCAACTCCGATTTAACTTTGGTTTTGTCTATTATCGGGTGTTAGGGTTTCCTTGTAAATGCAAATCAGTGATGAATATTTGTTGTTTCATTTAATTAGGCTCAAAATAAACATAAATACCCCGTCAATGCATCATTCCATGACCATATAATGCATACTATACTTTTGATCTATACTCGTATAATAATCAGCAATTAGGGTTCCATGTCGACCAAAAATCGATTGTTAATCTTTGTTTATGGGAAATGCACTGCTTCAATATGAAATGCTGATGCGTCTGGATGGCTCAACATATAAACCTCTGGTCATAAAATATGTATTAAATCGTTATGCCTTGTATTTGATACTAAACCACAACATCACTTTGCATGGTCACCTAAAAGAAATTAATTTATTTGTTTTTTCATAATCATCGCAACCCAATTAATTTTCACTTCTGATTACATATTTCGTTATAATGGTTTACCCACATTTTCTTTTTTAAACCCTAACAATACTTTTCTTTCTATTGATTACAGAAAATTTTTATCAACACATAATACATGGCCGGTTAGACAAAATAACACTTTTAGTATCGCACTGATAAAAATAGGTAACACAATTCAAATTCAATTTTACTTAAACCAAATATTTCTTTCGGTTTGCTACATATTTAATTTCACCATCACTATTTTTCCTATTTAATATGATTTTCAAAGAGGCTTTTCTGATTCGTTATAATTAATTTTATGGCTCTGTAGATGAATCAATGTGATACTGCCCTGCCAGGATATATAATTCACCATCTACAATCCAACCACCTACTTAATCTATGGATCATTGATATTGTAGACAATTACTTCCATTCTCAGCTGAAGATGAACGAAAACAACTATATAATCAAGTCAACTGATATAGAAAAAGTCAGAAGGTTATACAAAAGGAATAAGGCATCTACCATGGAGTTGAGTTATGTCTGCTGGGGAGTATTCTATGTATCTGTCATGGACCAAAATAGTGCTGTGTTGATACTCCATGAGGTTCAAAATATGAATGTCCGACAAGTTCTTCCATATTCTATCAAGCTAGCAATAAAGGAAAACCTTAATATATCATTCCTTAATGATGAAGACCACCCTTCTAGAAGTGCTAATTAGAGGTTATTATAATCCTTACATTATATGAATTGAAAAATTATTAGAGCACTTTTAAATATTTTGTTATTGTGTCCTCTCTGTAAAAAGTATTCTTTAACAATTCACATGAATTTGTATGCAGGCACCGTTCTAAGAGGTTAAACCAAGTTACTCAGATCATAGATCCTCCAGCTCACACAATAGATGAAAATTATCAATATCAATTAACTTAGCCTGATGAAATCAACGACGAGTCAACTTATTCGACAGACGAGTAATATCGAGGATATCTGCCCATGGTGCGACCAGGGTCACACGATATCTCCGATGACGAATCACTTTATCTGTGAAGCGAGTAATGATAATTGCCGTGGTTGATTCCTTTTTTGCATATTTAATCCTACATCTTTGTAAAAAGGGTTTTCCCTATGTTTCTTATTGGTATTTCAATGAACTCGTGTAACTCATGGTTACAATCTTGAGCCATGTTTTTTACAACATGTGATTGTGTTACGTGTTTATCTATGGACTCACTTTACTCGGATATTTTGTTGATGTAATACACTTTGATACATCTTGTTGTAAATTTTCTGTCAATATGCTATATTAAGTTTACTAAATATGTTGCTTATTTTGCATATTTTAAGTTACAATATTACTTGTTCAGAGTTTACTTTTCATGTTTATTACGTTTTATTTCGCTCCCAAACTACGTATGAAAATTAATATCTAAATTTATTATCTCAATTTTCATCAATATTCATACAAACAAGTATTAAAATATCAACAAATATGTCAAAAATATTTAAATCCATCACAAAATTGATTTATAAATTTCATTACCTTAGATATCATTTTCCGAATTTGTAATTTGATCGTATCACTGTAACATGTTAGCACAAAATAGTGTATAAAAAGGTAATCTCTTAAGTTGCAATAATCCAATCTCATGTGTCTGGACATGTCTTTTACAAATTTAGGGTTTACATACTTCTTGTTGGGTTTGAATAAAACAATGTTGGGACCGCAATGGTATTATTTTAGGCCTCGAAAGCGACATGGATACATGTCTCTATTTAATGTCACATAGGATTTCCTCAGACTCGTATTTTCCCTTTTTTGGATTTTTCCCTTTTCTGGAATTCTAAAAGCGTCCGAGCATCGCCGACCAAAGTCTCCTTCTACTAAAAAATGACAGCATCTTTAGCTTGGAATGAAGTTTCCGGGTTTTGTTTTTTCATTAGGAATATTATTTTTAAATTTTATTTTCAAACAAACATCTTTTTTAGTTTCGGACCACACTTATCATTATATGTGAATTTACCTTATATGGCTCCTCTAGGGTTTCCAAGACAACCTAATTTAAAATTAATCATCTTAGTTTTCGGTTGGTTTGTAATCTAATATATAAAGTTGACTTATCATGGTTTCTCTGTTCAATGTGTGTTCTATTAAATGATTCAGGTCTTCTTTAGTCTTTACAATCTGTTTGGTGTGTTTACCTACGATAGCATGAATTTCTTTTGGTAAAGACTAACTGCATTTCAAAAATTAAAAAAAAAAGTTTACCTTGCTCTGCGTTGTTTACAAGTCATTTTTTGTTTTTCTCTAATTGAATCTCATAAGCGCAAAACAATTTTAGGTTCATATATGTTGGTCCACAAATTAAAATATTCATATTTTTGTTCCATTCATTTTATTTTTCTTCAACAACTATCTTCTTCGTTTTTCAGGCACATGGTTTTTCGTCTACACAAGAAAAAAATGACAAAGAGTTATATGAAGCATAATAAAGTGGTAAGCCTTACAAGGGTTCAAAAAGGCTTTCATTCACAAAAACAAAAGACATACATTTGAAGTCCAACAATCCAGTTTTCTTAACATATTTTCCTTTAAATATTTTATGTAGCACGTGCCAGTTGGATTGGGTGAGGAACTTAGGGTTTTTGGAAGGAGATTCACCTGGACTATTATAGGTCCATCGATCATAGAAAACATGGTATTCACATTTATGACCACCAACCATTAGGAACGCAATCCAGTAGAGTCTTACCTTTGCAAGGATTAGTAGCGTTTCCGAATTGCTTATGGTTTAAGGACAAGAGACTATCGTTTTTTAGATCAGCAATCCCATTAGCCATATTATGCGCATTCGCATCATAAGGAACGGTTAGTGTGCCTAGAAAACATGGCATATGTTTATGCATATTTTGAAAACACATCCTGTTGTTAATGGATGTCTGGTTTGTATCTATCGATCCATAAAACAATCTCTAAAACATGTATGTGGTACTCAGATGTTAACTCTGCTGTTAAATTTCTAGCTTAGTTAAACGTTCTGATGAAATTAAATATATGTTGTATATATGTTGCTAATACTTAGGTTCTTTAAGTATCTACCACCTCACTTTGCATGCTCTTTATTTGAAGTCTCTTTCTACATGTTCTATAGTATATTAAAACATTTATATTTCATCACAGAGGCGATTTGATAATTTCTTATTTTCATGTTGTTACTTTTTTATTCATTATTTTCGTATTAAATGTGCTTTTTTTTTTATATCATTCACAGTTATGTTTTTTTGATGAATTCATACTTCTTTGATGAATTATTTACAGTTATGTTAACAAAATTAGACAACATTCAAACAAATATCCCATTTTTATAATATTTAGCTTTTTTTTTGTTTTCTTATCTTATTATCAATGTAATATAATCAGTATACCCAAAAAAATGTCTATATTTTTTTATAACCAAACGATCAACCCAAAAACTTTCTAAATATATAACAGTAACTTTTACAAAATCCACAATCGTTAAAATAATAAAAGAGACCATCGATTAAAAAATTATCAGTTAATCATTATTTGTAAACACTTAACATTCCAAATGTCAAAACGACTTTTTGCTTCAATTTATATTAACAACATACAATTACTAAAGCATACTTTACATGCTTTATTTACATTTCTTTCAAAATATATAATATATATATATATATGGTGTTTGCTAGTGCACCCCCTCTGAATTGGGATAATTTGCCCTCTATGAGTTGTCACCATTTTATTGGTTCATTTTGGTGGGCTAATCCTAATTAGTATTAACCATTAATGTTACCATAGTTATCCCAACCCACCCCACTAACTATAGTTATACCATTTTGCAATAAATTAAAATTGTATCCTAAGCATCTTTTTTGCAATTTTTTACTATTTTCACACACCACAAATTTTTTATGGTCAATTAATTCAAGATATTTTTCATGAGTAACTTAAATTAAAAAAACCATTGTGCTTCCAATAATCCCTAATCCCCAATATCAAAGGTCAAAAGACAATTGTTTGCCACCACTCCACCGCCCAACGCCATCTCCTTCCAAACCTCGATGCAACTCCACCGCCCACTGCCGACGGGCACTGCTCACCTCTCCCAACGTCGTTGATCGTACTCGGCGACGTTCACCGGCCACCGTCCGGTAAAGCTTCTAACGAATCCCGGATTACACTCACCCACCAAGATTGACGCCATCTGTCATCATTATTGGAAGTGGTTCTCATACTTACATAGTTTCCTCTGCCATTGCCGTTCTTTGAACCCAACATTGTTCCAAGAGCATCAAGTTCATTCTCACTTCCTTGTTCCCTGTTCTGTCTTCCTTTGTAATAGATAGTCTTATTTGCACGATTTTCAACCCTTGAATTTCAATTTCATTTTTATTGTTGCTTCCATATATGATCTGATGTGTTTCGTGATTTCTATCCTGTGTTCATGTCTTTTCCTCTCGGATTTTTTTTACAGAAAAAGCTTGTTGTGGTTATTCTGACTTTTTTTTAGAGTAATTATATATCGTTAGTTATAGAATTTTAATATGAAGGAACTTAAAATAAATTTGCCAATTTTTTGTGCGTGTGGTTACTTTTTTGGGTTTGTAAGTCTGAGTTTTTATTTTGTATTACCTTTGTTGTTGTTTTCCAAAAGTGAATAATAACGATCACCATCAAGATGTTTACCTTCAATTTCTTTTCGATTGTGGTATAAGCATGTCACTGGTTAGTTGTAACTATGACATTTGAAGTCATACTTTGTGAGGAATGAGCTCCTTTTAGATTCTTTACTCAATTTCAAGTTTTCTACATTTTGTTTATTTGGATTTTCCTACTTGTAAGTTTAGGATGGCCCCTTATATATTCAAATTAATGTTTTGTTTATTTTTAGCATTTACAATGATTCTTTCTCGGTGGCTTCAAAACAAAAATCAAAGCAATCATTTAATTAAGGTACACTTTGCATTACAAAAGAAGATTAAAGTGCACAAAATGAGAAAATTGCCTTGGGTTTTCTTGGACACTTTTTCCCTTATCGGATTTGTTGCTACCAATCAACCTACTGGTTTCATCGATGGTCGCCATGGCTAAAGAACACCTACGAAGATATGCTTCACGGTAGTGATACAAACAATGTTGCTCCGTTAGAGTTTGAAATGAATATAGTATTTATGTTCTAATTATGAAATAATCTTAGAAGGGTAGTCCAACAGTTTATTCTTGTTGTTAATTATTCTTTAATTGTATATAATTGTAATCATTTAATGTTTTTGTTACCGTAACTACAATTTTGACTTCACTCTTTACATTCTCAGTGCGAGTAAATTCATTTAACTTATTTGTGCGGTTACAGTATTTTCATGTTCAGAAATAATTATTATGCAATTATGTGTAGTGGTGCATGATACGATGCTCTTTATTTTTTTTCGTGATTCAATAGGTGTTTAAATTTTTTGAAAATTTAACATTAATAAATATAGTTGTAGAAATAGGTGTAGTTCCTAGAATTTATATTTTTAAAAAAATTTAAAACAAAATTAGTTTTCAGCCTTTTTCAGCCACACAATTATAAATTTATCACTATGATTAACATAACTTGAAATTCTTAACTTTTTAACTTTTCAATTTTTTAAACAGTATCTACGCAATTAACGTATGTAACTCTCACTACAAAGGTTTAATGAATTAGGATACTAATCAACGTGGTCGTCATGGTCATTATTATTAGGTTAAATTAATCCACATGTCCCTATAATTTCATGAAATTTTCAATAAGGTCCCTATATTTTTTCCTTTCAATTGAATCCCTATACCATATTTGAATTTTCAATTAGGTCCCTATCGTTACAAAAAAAGTGTTACATTGATTTTATTCTTTTGGTTGTTTTGTGGTGATTCCTTTGCAAAATTGTAAGATAAAAATATTTTTAATTAATTAATGTTGAAAACAAAAACAGGTGATATTTTAGTATTTGAATAACTAGTTGTGTTTTCCAAATGTGACATAGGTGATATTTTAGTATTTTAGTATTTGCCTTAGTCTGGCCAGCTTCTGAGGAGGGAAAAACTTGGCTAAGAACTTGCTGACCAAATCATCCCAAGTACAGATGCTCTCCCTAGGTTGAAAATTCAGCCACTGTTTAGCTTTATCCCTTAGTGAGAAAGTGAAGAGCCTCAGTCTAATAGATCAAGCAGGGACACCATTCAGCTTTAAGGTGTCGCAGATATGAAGAAAGTTAGCAATGTGCTGGTTAAGATCTTCAGAGGAATTGTCATAGAATTGCTCTTACTGTACGAGCTGAATCAGAGCAGGCTTCAGCTCAAAATTGTTGGCCTCAACAGTGGGCCTAACAATACTACTGCTACAGTTGACAGTAGTAGGAGTAATATACTCTCTGAGGGTTCTCCGCTGATTATTATGTTCTTTGTCAGCCATATTATCTTGGATTACCTCTTCTTCACTATCAGAAAGCAACTCAGTAAAATTCTCAGAAGAATTCCCCACAGAAGGATTTCCTTGAAGAGCACTCTGTAACTTGACCCTTTGTCTAATCTTTGTCAAAGTTCTCTCAATCTCAGGATCAAATTTGACTAATTGCTTGTCCCTACGGTTTCCCTGCATACACAAGTAAC
>JASCZI010151231.1:6820-23380 GCA_036250425.1 Stylosanthes scabra
GCACTCTTTTAATTTCTTCACTCAACCACGTTTCCCAAAAACTCACACTTTCGAAGAACATGCAATGCGTCTATGAATGGATGAGGATGTATGTATTTGCTTATTTGGTAGCTCAAGATTCTCGCTACTTTTGGGTGACAAGGAAATTATTACCTTCCTTTTATTCTTTCTTTTCCTTTTCTGTTTTTCTATTTTTGTTTTTCTTTCCTTTTTCTTTTCTTTTTCCTTTTCTTTCCTTTCCCGTCACCTGTTTTCCATTACTGCTTGTGTAAATATATACACCTAATTAAATGCTTCCTTGCATGCATGAACTTCCCCAAATGCCTTGAGATTTTTCTAATTTTTCGCAAAAACCCGTTTTTACCCTCTTTTCAGATGTTCTACTCTTTAATCTTTCTTTTCTTTCCTCTCTTCCAAAGTGACTCACCACTAAATCCTCAATTAATCAAAGATCCATAGGGACAATCATGGTTTTTCACTTATTAGGCTTGTAATGAGCTAATTAAACAAGAAAATGGATTAAAAGCTCAAAGTTGGGTTGCAAGGGTAATGATTAAGGATTAGGCCATTTGGTATGTGAGCTATCATGAAACAAAGGCCTCAATCATACGGATACATGATATACATACAAAGATGGACATATAGAATCAATTAATCTACAAATTACAATCATAGAAAAGTAGTAAACACACAAGAAGGAAATTGGTGGTTCTTTAAAGATGAGGAACCACCTCTTTTTGGCTCAAAAACCTCTCGGGGTTGTGTGTTCTTTAACTCTTTTCCATGATTATAGAAAACAATCAAGTTGGGCATATGCAAGCTTCAATGAAAATTTTCAAAAGATGATAATGGGGGTTCTAAAAAGATGAGAGGGTGCAAATAGCTAGAAGACAAGTTTAAAGATAAAAACAAGCATCCATAATATAATTTTAGCCGACCGGGTCATGCTTATAGGAGAAAGGAGAAAAAAAAATACTTTTGTTTTCCAAGGCACATCCGGCTTTCAGAATATTCGCACTACATCTACCAAATATCCTACTAGTCAGATAAAAAAGCTATTCACAAATGTACTTGAGCAATTATAAACATATGTGATGATTAAAAGTTTGAAAGACTAAACCGCCGCCAACCGAAGCCTTCCTCCTTCTTTGGAAAATTGCACGATCCTCGTGCTGGGGGAATGAGATCCAATCCTCAGTTTTTGGAGTCGGATGAGGTGGAATAGTCCTCTTCCTCCTCTCCTGTGGAGTCCCAATCATGAGCTGTAGCTGGCTCCCCTCCAACTACATCGGTGCCCCACTGGTCAAGGTGCCCATCATAGTTCCAATAGTGTGGGTTGTCATATTTTCCTGGTCCCAGCTCAGGAGAAGGAGGGAATGGCAGAAATGGAGAATAGGGAGGAGGGTACTCTTCAGGATCTTCTTCTTCTTCCTTCTCTTCGGCTTGGGTTGCAACCAAAGGTGGTTCCTCTGCGGCGGCTTCCTTGCCTTGTACCTCTCCTTCCTCGTCATTGACAAGGTCAATTACCACAGCTTTCTTGGGCTTAGGTCGAGATGGGCCACCACGGGCAATGATTCTCTGAAAAAACCGCTTTCTGAGGGGTTTCACAGAGATTCGAGCGGCTTTCTTTCCCTTGATGTCAACTGATGGTGTCTCAACTGTAGCTTGGGAACTTGTTTTTGGACTTGGCTCTCCTTTTACAGCTGCTATAGCTTGCACCAATAGCTTGTTTGGCCTGAGCACGGATCTGGGAAAAGTTGTTGTTGGCACAAAGGGAGGAAGCCCCGCCAAGCGCGGAGATTTCCGGGTGGGTGGCATGGTGAGTTTTCCTTTCCCCTTTGCGTCCTCGGATTCTCTCTTTCGGTCCATCCTAAAGAAAGTTTGAAATAAGAGAGGAATCAATGTTCAAGCATGGTTGAGAAATAATGCAAGACAATGTCTTTCAAAAGGGAGAGTTGATGTTGGAGAGGATAAATGAAAGTTTCTAAATTAAATATTGACCCCAAAATGTTAGGAGAACATACTTTAAGGCAATAGATTCTCACACAAAAGAGTTGGATCAAAATTTAATCAAAAACTTCATTGAAGATTTTCATCGAACACTTGGCGTCCCTATTTTTAGAAACAAGGATTTTGGGGGACCACCTAGTGCCCAATGCCTGAATCAATCAAATTAACATCAAACAACACTCAATTAATCATAACATCAATTAATCTCAAGCAAATTTGGTCATCTAGCTTAGTTCTCTAACCATTCTAGCAAATCCTACTTTTTTACACTAAAACTAGCTACGCATGTAAATTGATGAAGAAAGGGAGAAGAGGAAAACTTACTCGGCAATGTGGAACAAGCAAATTCACACACAAAAGCAAGGTATGAGTGGTGGTGTGTGAGTATGAGAGATTTGAAGATGAGAGGATTTGAGAAGAGATGGGAAAAGAGAGTGAAAATGAGAGTGAGAAAGGGGGCGTTCGGTTTAAGGGTGCAAGGACCGTCGCGCAGGCGCGCGGTCTAATAGGGGCCAAAAACGCGCCTTAATGGGCTCGCGCGGACGCGCGGTCAGAAGGGCACGGGTGTGCCAACCTTGCAGTGGTTGGTCCGAGAGCTCAAAGCGCAAGGGCGCGGACGCGCCATGGCCATCGTGCGGACGCATGGCCATGCGCGCGCGCCAAGTGAGGGGCGCGAACGCGCCACATACTTGTGTTGCTTCGGCCGAATGTCAATGCTCCGCTCGAGTCGTCACAACAAGATTAATCTGGGATTCCCTTATCCTTTGAAAACAAGTTTTAATATCGTTGTAAGGGAATCCGAATAGATTATGCCGCGAACAAGGACGGGACTCGATCAAACAAAAGAGTTGTTACAAGAAGATTGTATCCAGTTTAAAATGCCGAGTACGAGACTCGGGTCGTCAACCAACGAGTTAATGCATGGGATGATTTTGGTTGTGAGAAAAACGGGGGTTGTAATTGTGGGTGAATGGTGATTAACAAGAGAGATAAAGAGAATCTGATAAAAGGGTGCTAGGCCATGGATCGAGATATCATTGTGTCCCCATAAACGCCACTAATTCCCAAGTATAGATGTTTAGCATGTAATCCGCGAAGCCACACTCTACCAATCGATCGATCGGGTAGATCAACACCTTCCATAAGTCCCAGGGTTCTCATCTTCCAGAACAACGGTCCTAGGTCTTTGGAACATGGATAAATCCTCCATGTTAACCTCATTAAGGACTCACTCTCTCTGGCGAAACTCTGGCGTCTACAGAAGATGCCAAACCAAGGATTAACAGCCGTGTCACTCATAAAGCCACACTCACCAATCGGTTGAGTGGGTAGATCAATGTCGTCCCATAAGTCCCAGGGTTCTCATCTTCGAGAGCAACAGTCCTAGGTCTTTGGAACATGGATAAATCCTCCATGTTCACCTCATTAAGGACTCATTCTCTCTGGCAAAACCCTGGCGTCTGTAGAACGACACCAACCCAAGAGTTAAAACATCTTTTCTTTAGGAACTGGTGACTTGGATCATCCACATCTCAACCCATGACCATAGCACAAGAACACTACTCCATAATCAAAGCAAATAAAACACTAAACATGTAAAGGGCAAGAATTAAAGACATAATAGCAATTAAAGAGAAATAAACTTAGCAAGGTAAATAGAAGAGAGAATCAACAAAAAATTTCAAAAAGAACATAAACATAAACTAGAGATTGCAAGATGTAAAGATGAACAAATTAAAAGTAAAAACTAGAATTGCATTAAGTAAAGAGAGGAAGTGTTCAATAATTAAACATAAAACAAGTAATAAAAGAAGAGTTTGGTTGGTGTTAGGGTTCCTAAGGATGAAGAACAAGAAGAAAGCTAGAGAGAAACTAGAGAGAAAATGAGAGAGATGGAGAGCTCCTCCAAAAATCTCCAAAAACTAAACTAAGGCTAAAATTGATGAAATGAGAGAATGTGTGTTGTGCTTCAGCTGTTCCCCCATATAGGTCGAATTGGGCTTGAAAAATGGATGGGCCATGGCCCGGAAAAGTGAAATCCCCAAAATAGCCTTCATTTAAGTGAATCTGTCGTCGCCACGTGGGCACGCCATCTCCATCACGCGGGCGCGCGAGGTCCTTGTCTTGGTCGTTACGAAATGGGGTGGCGCGGGCGCGTCTTCTGGGTTGCGCGGGCGCGCCACCAACGGAAACTTCCATATTAAGGAAAGGAGGGCGCGGGCGCGGGCGCGCCGTCTTGAGGAAGCAGGCGCACGGTCGACGCTGAGTTGGGCTCTTTTTTTGGCTTTTTGTCCATTCTCCTTGCTTCTTTGTTCTTTTTGGCTTTCCTTGGGTTCTTCCTCTACACTTTGGGCTTGAAATTCACTAACAAACATATCAAGGCACCAAGTGGGAGAAGATTCAAACAATTCACATACATGGAAGCTATTTTAACAAATTAATCAATTAAGGACACAATTATGCAAGAGATGGAAAACCTTGGTCAATTACTAGCAAATATGTGGAAAAAGTATTGATGAGGGTATCTTTTTAAGCATGAAATTATCGTCAAAAACCTCCTCATTAATTATGTATGATGTGTAATAAATAATTATGCATGAATATGAAAATGATGATTTTGATTGAAATGAAAAACATTTTAAGAAAATTGTTGAAGAAAACGTTTAAGTACCTATGCATGAGATGATTAATTTATGTCACAAGGTTTTGACAACAAATGTTTTAAAAAAAAACTGTATTTAAAGAGGTTTGGGAGTTAGAAAAATGGTTTAGAAATGGTTTTGGATTGGAAATACACATTCGAGGATTTGACCAAAAATCTATTTTTAGTCAAACTTTGGTGAGCCATAATTTAGATTTTGTTTTAGGAAAAGGAATGGAAAGTACATGGGTTTAAACCTTGTATTGAAATCTAAACAATGTTTTTAAAATGGTTGAATTTTGCTAAGGGAGTAAAAATATTTGAGTGTTCAAACTTTCAACAAAATGTTTAAAATTCTGCAAAGTTGGGTTTATTGTAGTGAATTGATTCACCCTTCAATGAATCGATTCATTGGACCTATAATTTTGAAGAAAACAAGTTTTTGAGCTTCAAGAATCGATTCACCTTATTTACGAGTCGATTAAAATATGATCTGTAGCCAAATTTGAGATTTTTAGTTTCAGGAAATCGATTCACTCCCCTATGAATCGACTTACCTGTCTTTGTTTCAAAAAATAAAGTTGTAAGGAATCAATTCAACCATGGTTGAGTTGGTTTTGCTTTCAATTTGAGAAGTTTTCAAGTTTTATGAAGGCGATGTTACGTGATTCAGGAAGAGTGTGACGGGATCTTTGAAGATCATCATCCATGCTTCTGATGATAGAGGACTCTCAGACGTAAGAGGCGTAAAAGGAACGCCAATGTCGTATACGAACGACGCTTTTCGATCAAAAGGAAACCCCCAGATGATGGATTTGACATTTTATAACGCTGGGGCGTAAACGAACGTCCTCGGGGATGTACGTTCTTAGAGTGATCCGGGAGGTGTACTGGATTGGTCGGGTTGGTTATTAAAACCAACCAAATGAGGTCATTAGCCATATGGACATACATTTATCATATGCATTTGTATGACATTGGTTGGTTTGAAATTGTTTGGTTTGATTTAGATGTTAATTGTTAAATCGTTTGTAATGAATATTTGTGTAAATTGTACGTGTTTGTAAAGTCTGAGGTTCTCGTAGTTGGCATGGGAATGTCCCTGCGGGCGCGATGTTTGACCCAAGGTTTTGGGGTAGGAATGAAATAACGGTTTTTAAGGAAAGATGAAGGAAAAGAAAAGTGAGATGGATAACCCTAGAATTATTAAAATGAATTGAATTTAAATGAAAAACAAGAAGGATAGATTATACCCTTTAAATACTAAGTATACCATTGAAAGTAATGTCAAGTGATCATGGGTATAGACAAGGGTAAATTATTAATGATAAAAAATTAGAGGTTAAGTGAAAGTTTTAGGGAATTCCGTGTAAGGAAAGTAAAATCAGAGTGATCATGTAGGATCTTCTTGTGGGATCCTGGTAGCTTATATGTTATAATTTCGGAATTTTTACCGTACTGAAAATCCATGGGTTGGAGATTCTCATCCATATTATTTCTTATGTTTTTCAGATACAGGTTCAAGCTCTAGAAAGCAAGCGAAGTGTTAATTTTCAATCGTATTGTGGGAGTTTTCCGCTATGTTTTTCTTGTCCCTTGTATGTCAATGCAGAATTAGGAATGTTATATGTTTAGGTTAGTGGTTATGTATATTAAATGTTCGGACCTAAATTTCGCAGGTTCTGTATTAGAGTTAATAAACCATTTGACGAGTATGTTTATGTAAGAAATGTTTTTATACCTTGTGGTACATGGCTCTATTTTATGTAAATACAGTTACGAATATATTTAAATTATCGGTTTTAATAATTTCAAAAAATTAGATATTATGATGAAGTGATGGTAATGTTTTATTATTCGATAATTATGTCTGCGACATGGTTAGCAAATAGCATGGTGTTACATCTCGTGCCATGTAGCGCTAGACAATGATCTGAATGTCCAAGCGAGCACGTCCGAGCCCCATGAATAGCGCATGCACCGATCAAAAGTTCTCCATGAGGGGCAGCCACTTAATATGGACCAAGTTGTTCCTCTTGTCTGAGAGCAAATATACCCCGATCAACATCATCATATAACACTTGGCATACTGCCTTAGCGTGTGAACATTTCCATCGTCCGGGATGTGCTGCCTCCATTATGTGAGCCAAGTCATCTTTAGGGAGAAGCTCTCTTTCGGTGCCTCGAGATTCTGTGGGGGTCTGGCACCTAGCAGCTCCTAAACCCAACCCCTCGCATGGAACCATCAACTGGATCACCTCTAAGATGGTAGGCCATATCCTGCAGAGTGATAGTGACCTAACTCCACGGCATCTGGAAGCTATGCTTCTCAGGACGCCATCTCTCACAAACTCTGAAAGTAGCGTCAGGTCGAAGTAGAAGTCCGTCAGCATCACAGTCTATCCAAAATCGGCCTCCTTGAAGAATGATATCAATATATCGGGTGGTGCCATAACGTGGTTGTTCCGCTTAACATGTAGGATCCTAGGTGGCTGATTGATGAAGAGGTTTTTTACGATAGATTTCATGGTAAAAAGGATACCATCATCAATACTTTTTCCACATATTTACTAGTGATTGACCAAGCATTTCCATCTCTTGCTTAATTGTGTCCTTAATTGGTTATTTGTTAATTTAGATTCCAAAGTGCATAAATTAGTGAAATCTTTTCCCATTTGGTGCCTTGATGTGTGTGCTAGTGAATTTCAGGCCCAAAGTAGAGAGAAAGAGCCCAAGGGAAGTTAAGAAGAACAAGAAAAGCAAGGAGAATTGACAAAAAACCAAAAAGCCCAATCAGCCTTGACTGCGTGGCCGCACCCCCCAGATGGCGCGTCCGCGCCCTCCTTTCTTAATTAGGAAGTTTTCAATTAATGGCGCCCACACGCTCCAAATGGCGCGAGCGTGCCCCCACATTTCTTAACGGCAAAGTTAGCAATGACCGCGTGCCCGCGCGATGGAGGTGGTGCGTCCGCGCCATAGCGTCAGGATGCACTTAAATGAATGCTATTTTGGGGATTTCACGTTTCCGGGCCAATGCCCAGCCATTTGTCAAGCCCAATTCGACTCATATAGGGGGAGAACAGCTGAAGACACAACAAGCATTCCACCATTAGATCAATTTTAGTCTTAGAATAATTTTAGGAGAGTTTTTGGGAGAATTTTCATTTCTCTCGTTTTCTCTTAGTTTCTCTTCATTGTTCTTCATCTTTAGGAACCCCATCACCAACCAAACTCTTTTTTTATTACATGTTTTGTATTTGATTTGTGGATAATTGTTCTCTTTTATTAATGCAATTCAAATTTCTTCTTCTATATTGTTTATCTTTACATCTTTCTTGTTCATTAATCTCAGTTTATTTCTTGCTCCATTTTATGATCTCTTGCTCTTATATGCTTCTCTTGATCTTGATTGTTGATTCACTTGTTGATTTTCTTTATTGATAATCTTACTAGTTTAATTTCATAATTTTAATCATGCCTTTATTTCTTGCCCACCAAGTGTTTGATGATTTGTTCTTGTGCCTTGGTCATGGGTTGAGGTGTGGATGATCTTAGCTACTAATCCCTAAGGATAAGGATGGGTTAAGCCTTGGGTTAAAACTGTTCCGTTGACGCTAGGCTTTCGCTAGTGTGAGTGAATCCTTAATGAGGTGAACTTGAAGGATTTATTCAAGTTCCAAGGACCTAGGACCGTCACATTAGATGAGTTGCCTAGGACTTACGGGACGAGGTTAATTCCACCTACTCGACCTCTTGACAGAGTGTGGCTTCGCGGCTTTCGTGACAACCATTCATAATTGGGATTGGTGGTGTTCATAGGGACACACAATACCTCAACCCAAGACCAAACGCCCTTTATTATCAGTTCTAGTTAATCTCTCTTTTGCTCTCTGTTCTCAAAACACACACACACAATTGCAACCCCCATTTTCTTAACAACCAAAGTTGATCCATGTGTTAACTCGTTGGGAGAACGACCTGAGTCTCGTACTTGGTATTTTTAATCTGATTGCAAGCTCTTGTGATACTCTTTGTTGACGGAATGTTCTTAGCTCGTATTCATAACTTGTTTGGGTTCCACTACGACGATCTATCTCTCATTCTCACGAACGCAAGGGAATCCCAAACTAATCTTGTTTGCGATGCCTAGAACACACTTTCCATCACTGATTATTATACAAAATATTACGTAATAAGTATAAAAAATAATGCATGATGAATATTAAAAATATTACATGATGAGTACTAAACATAATTAAAAAAATTACATGTAAAATAAATCATATTTTAAATAATAAATAATAACATACTAAATATTAAAAAATATTTATAGTTAAAGTAATTACCTAATGAATAATTCTATTTGTACACCAAAATCAGCCACCAAAATCAATCTCTATCGTATTTATGTATAAAATATGTATATAAATACAACAACCTAGCATATTATTCACGCGCTACAAAGTAAGCTGCCCAACTAATCAATACATTCTTTTTTCAAATGAAAACCCGTGCGACTCTTCTCGAGTCCTTTCTACACCCTCTCTTTTGTTTTTATGGCTTTTGTCATCACCTTTTAAACAATTAATTGGGCTAGCTTTTTGTTATTTTATTTATTTATTTTTTTATCAATTAAGCTAGTTATCGGTTAACTTTCATTCCTTTTTTATTTTGTTCAATTTATAACATTTTCTTAATTATTGTTCCATTAGATGTATATATCCAATTCATTTTTTTTTAAGGAATGTATTTATATCTTGGATTGTTTATGTAATAAGTAGCAAAAATATTATAAGATTACTAATGGATAATAATCAAACTTAAAAAATTAAATAAAAAATTATATTATAATTAAACATATTTCAAATTATAACTTTAAATTTGACTATAATTTAAGATTATACTCAAACTCAAGAATTCAAATTAAAATATAAAAATACATATAATAATCAAATGGGCTACAAATTATACTTTAAAATTCTGTTATAATCAAACTTAAATATAAATCAATGTTGAAAAATATATTTATAATCAAGCTTGTTTAAAATTGTAGTTTAAAACTTGTTTATAACCAAACTAAAAAATCATCATCAAAATGAAAAAATTATTTTTGTTCCTTTTTATTATTGTAAACCAGAGAATGATTATCATTATTCGACACAACATTTTAATTAAAGTATAACTTGTGCTATAAACGTATTATAATCAAACGAAATTTAAAATCCAATATGAATTCCAACTACAATCAAATACGCTCAAAGTATATAATCAAACTCGATAACAAATAAAAATTTTAATATATAACAAAACTTGATAACAAATAACAGCTCTAATTTTTATTATAATTAAACAGAATTCAAATGGTAATACAAATTTCGATTATAATCAAACACACTCAAATTATAGAATCAAATTGATATTGCAAATAAATTTTTTTTGTTGCTGTTCTCTTTCCTTCAGTGTCTTCGTGTTCTATTTTTTTTATCCCGAATTATTCTATTATTCATTAGTATTATCATACATTTATTTAATTTAATTCAATTTTTGTAAATAATAATAGAAATAAAAGTGAAAATGATATATTAATTAAGTTTGGTATTTCCAGGAATGTACCAAGTAAATTAGTCATGTGAAGAAAGAAAGGACAACAAAAAAATATTGTGGATATGATAATAATCTATAGTACGACTATGCTATTTATGCCTTCTCTATTTTTGTGCATGAAGGAGAATTGCAAACTGCAAAGTGAAGCACAAAATCATGAAAAAAAGAGATGCGCGTGGAGTAGAAGGTATGCGCGTGTGCTTGTTGAGAGTGATATTGTTTTTAATTTTTGTATTTATATACCATATAAAATACAGTAGCTGAAATTGATGGCTGAAAATGGTGTACACCTAGAATAACTCTTATCTAATATCTAACATATTACTAATGTCTGTAGTCATTACTAGCTCTAACCACACTATCAATACTAAACTATCTCCAAAGGGCACATTACTAACTTTCAGCGCTATCGCGATGTGCCATCTATTTTTGTTCTTCCAGTTGATGTCGCCCGAGCACACTGCTCCAACAGAAATGTCATCTTGGAGCGCACTGCTCCAACGGAAATGCCATCTTTGGGACGGAACATATTTATAGACTTTTTAAATATATATCGTTGCCATTAACGACGAGATACGTGTGATAATATCTCATCGTCGCACGAGATAAGTAATGGGGGTATATTTTTGTAATTTTCTCATCCTGAGTGTATATTTGTAATTTTTGAACTTTTTTATTTATTAAGATAAAAAGTCCTTCCATTATGAAGTCTTTTTAATTTAAAAATTTTAATAACATTATTATAAAAGTAAATTTAAGTTTTTTGTTCAACTAAATTCCAACTAATATAGTATAGCACGTTACACGAACATTAATAACTATAGTTATTCATCTTTATTTGTATTAATTAAATAATTGAGATCACATTAAAAATAAAAGTTAGCCCTTGATAAATCTCATTTAATATTTATGAAACGAGATATTATTAGGTCTTTTAAGAGTAAATGAATTTACTCTCTTAAATAAATTCATGCGATATAATCCAAACTAATTCTATCATAAATGTTCATTTATAATTTGCATTCAACTAAAACATAAGTGCAATAATTTACTTTCAGAACATCTAATAATTTTTGAAAAAAATGTTTAAATTGGTTCCTGAAAGATATCGTATTATTCAAATTCGTCATCGAAAGATTTTATTAGTCATATTAATTTCTGAAAAACACAATCTTCAATCAAATTAGTCATTCTACTGATTAAATGATGACATGTCATCTTTAAATGCCACATGTCATGAAATGATTTAATTGATAGAAAGACTAATTTGATCGAGACTTGCATCTTTTAGAGATTAATGTGACTAATAAAATCTTTCATGGACCAATTTAAAAAATACGATAGTGGTTAAAATTTTGATAGTAATTACTCTATTATTTTATTATATTAAAACATATAGGAAAAAATAGTCTAAAGTGAAGAAATTAATAAAATGGAAAAGCATTTTTAATATTTTTTAATTTCTAGTTTTATTATTTGTAAGTTCTACTATTTTAAAAAGTGAATACCCAAAGTAATTCTTAAAGAATTTCAAATCGAGTACTTTAGTCCAAAATTTTTTTTCTTCAATTAAAGTCCTTGAGAATCATTCTCATTGGATTATTGATAGTTTCGTTGTTTCGAAAATGGATCAATTTTTCCTACAATAGTATTTTTTGAAGACTTGATTGTTTTATAATAAAATTTGTTATAAACTTATTTATCCAATATATGTATTAAAAATTTAGTTAAAAGTAAGGGAGGACCAATCTGCCCAATGAAAATAATTGTCAAAGTCTTCTAATAAATAAAAATTTGTTAAAAATCAAAATGTATGTTAAAAAGTATTTTAAAGATTGATATGTGTATTTATTTCATTTTAAATAAAAAATAACTAAAGTATTATTTTATTATTTTACTAATCTTCTCATTTTATAAGAATTATTTTATTATTTTATCTTTTTGATAATTTTTATAATTTAAATATTTTTTTTCTCACATTATGATACAAAATAAAAAGACTAATATAAATTATAGGAATAGCTTCCGGTGTTTCTAAGAATTGGGTATTTTATATTTCTAAGAGCATATTCAATGCTTAGTTTCAGTTTAATATTAATTTGTGTCTCATGCTAATAAGCATATGTGATTTGATAGTATATTTAAAATTAGTAGTTCTAATGTATAGTCTCAACTCAATTTAAATTTTTAATTATTTTAAATAATTTATATTTAATGAATTGTCCAAATGACATATTTTAGTTGTCATTCTATTAAAGTGATATGGTATCAATTTAGTGATACTATACTTTTTTTTCTTCCTTTCGATACATAACAAAATATCAAATTAATTTATTTTTTTTTTTTAAAAATTAATAATAAAAAAATGTTCCATTAAAAATGCTGTAAACACCATGCACACTTATGTAATATGCACACTAAAAATGCTTCCTAAATTATAATGTAATGTACTAATGTTATTCACTTATTTGGTAGGCCACACGTACCGAGGCTACATCAAATCCCACCTCCAACAACGGAGAAAAACAAAAGAACAAAAAACTATGGTTCGTTTCATTTTTTGTAAACTACAACAGGCAACAGGCGACAAGTTACTGATTCTAAAATTTTCCATCTCAACACTCACGCGTTGAGACCACTCGTTACACTGCCACCGTTGGAGACATCACGCGCTTCTTGTCGCAAGTGGGCAAAAGCGACACCTTGCTGCTGCCAAATTTGACACTAAAGACTAAACGGACCATGGAGACGGAGAGGAGTGTCGGAATTGCCACGCGCAGCTTTCTGAACTCTTGACTCCCGGATCTTGCGTGCGGGGTTGGAGCGTGTTTCTACGTGCAGTTTAATCCTGTGGGTGAAACAGTCTCCATTCTCCAACTTGCAAGTTGCAGCAACGTGCGGCACTGCTGATTATTGCAGCCTTTTGGAGGAAGGGAAAAACTTGCTCTATTCATTTCATTTTAATTTTTCAATTTAATTTGTTTTAAAATTCTTTATTTATTTTATAATTTCAAGATATATTTAATAAAAAAATTTTTGTTATACCCTTTAACAGTTTCAATAACTAATTAAACAGTTTTTAATATACTTCGTCAATCAAATTTATTTTAATAGTTATTAATGAAAATAAAGAAAAGAATTTAGTGCATTAATAATAAAATTATTATTATAATTTTAATATACTTTTTAGATTTTTAATATAATTTAATGATTACCTTAATTAGTGCGCAAGACCTAAATTGGGAAATTTAAATGAAATTGAGAGAATAATGTTTTTTAAACAATTTTCAGATAAATTATATTTTTTATTTCTTAAGTTAATTTTTTTTTAAATATTCTATTATATTTTGTTTTAATTTTATCATAAAAAATTTTGATTTATATTAGATGTAACTCTGATAGTTAATTTTTCAAGAAATGCAATATCAATTTAATAATAATTTTCTTAGAACAGTCTTTAATATAAATAAGTCAAGCATAAAATTATATCAATGACTCTTAATTATCAAACATTATTATTGAATTTGTCTTAAAAATCTTCAAAATTTAATTATCATAGGTATATTTTTTTTTGGTGTCTTATCATAGGTATATTTGATACAAATAAAAAACTTTTAGAATAAAATTAAAATGAAATAAAACTTAAGGATATTTTTTAACTTTTAACAAATTTTGAGAAAAAAATCTACTTTACCAAAGTTTTAAAGCAAAAGATTTCTTTGAAAAAATAATATCTTTGTTCTTGGTCACGGATGGAATAAGTCAAGCGATCTATGAGGATATGTAATCTAGCATGTGTTTAGCTTGACGTGATAAAAAATAAATCCAGGCTAACTTCTTTAAAAGGTCAAATTTAGACTTACAAAAAAGTTTATTGCTCATCAGGTGGTAGGGCGTTAAAATGGGCCAAATCCGTCGGGCCAGATCGTTTATTCGTTTAAATAGACGGTCTTTTGTTTTTGAGTCCGAACTGTTTTAAATTCGGGCTTAAAGCGCTAGCCTGTTTAACCCGGAAAAATCGGGACATAAACGGGCTGGCCAATTTATTTAATTTATTTTAAATTTTTTTTTAAAAAAAAAATTTCTCTATATTTTATCTTACTCGATCCGAAAACCCGACCCATCAACAAAAAATTTCATTTTTTAAAAATATTTTTTTCGCTAAAAAAAGTATTTTTTGGTCAAAAGTAATTTTTTTAATTAAAAATTAAAATTTTTATTTATTTTTTAAAAATAATTAATTAATTAATTAAACGGGCCAATCCCGTTTACCTGTCGGGTTGACCATACATGAGCCGAGTTAGAAAAATTTTATCCCGTATAAACCGAGCTAAACGGGCTAGACCGGCTAAACGGGCCGGGTCTAAATGGGCCAGGCCCGCCCGTTTTACAACCATATCAGGTTGTCTAGACCTGTAAAAATATAGATTATTATTATATTAATAAAAAGAGAAAAATACCAATTAACCCCCTGACAATCACACAAAAAATCAAGGCCCCCCTCATTAAAAAAACCCCTCAACCCGCCCCCTGAAAATATTCTAACAGGTTACCACTTCTGTGAGTTGGATGTAACAGACGTCAACGGAGTTTGCATACGTGGACTGTAAACGGAGTGACGTGGCAAGGACGTGACGTTATGAAGGGCGAAATAAAAAAGTGGTCAACCTGGCCCCTAAGAATTTCACAAACGGTGTCGTTTGCAAAGAGGAAGGGAGACAAAACAGAACCCTTCGTCCTCCCATCTCTCATAATCACCCTTCACTCTCTTCCATATTCACGAAACCCTAACTCTCTACACTCTCACTCTCTCCATTGACGAAGCTTGACCTGGACGGAGACGGAGGGGCTGACGACCGATTGACGGCGCCGTGACGGTGTCCCCCACCGGTGAAGGTAAAAAGGTCACTCTTCTTCTTTCACTTTCACTGTGCATTTCATTTTCAATTTCTTGGAACTCACACTTGGTATGAATGCATGTGTTTACTGTTAGTATCCGTTTATCCCTTCTTTTTTTTCATTTTTAATTTAAAAAATTTTCGAAGTCTGTGTGTTGGGTTTAGGGAAATGTTGTTGCTGCCATGCGAGTTGATGAACCCTAAAACTGTCATGTAACCAATACATGAAATTAAGTGTTTTTTTTTAAATCCGTAATACTAAGATGATGTTTGTTACACTTTTTAGTGTAATAAATCATTAGGTAGATGATGTTGCTGCCATGGGAGTTGATAAACCCTAAAAATGTGTTCATGAACTTAGGTTTTTTTTTTAAGTTATAATAATAAGGTGATGTTGGATGCTGTTTTTAGTGTAATAAACTATGGAAGCACATGATTGGAAAATTAAATTGTTAACCTCCTTTTTTTCAATGTTGATTCTGATGATGCAGATGGAAAATTTCATGGTTCCTGTGTTTAATATTGGTGAAAAGCTGTGTGAAGATGTTAATGGTGTGCTGAAATACAATGATGGGGAGTTGCATAGCTTTGAGGCACTAGATGTTGACCTGCTCAGTATCCCTGTCTTGGAAGATATGGCTAAGTCCTTGGGTTTCCCAAGTTACACTGAAATGTATTGGAAACTCCCTAATGCTACTAATTTGGAATTTGGGCTTAGAAAGATTAAGAAGGATTCTGATATAATTCAGCTTAGTAATACTTTGGTGGAGAACCATTGTGTGGACTTTGAGATTTATTTTGAGCATCCGGTGTCTATTCTTATGATGGCTGATGATGCGTGTGCATCTTGAGATGTTTTTAGCCTCAATTTCTCTTGATTATTGTGATTATTCTTGTAATTTATTGCTCTTAATTGATCAATCAAACAAACTTGATGTTCTTTGAGTTGTGTTTGTGTTTTTTAGGTATTTCACAAGAATGTTAGGTGTTAAAGGCCACTTAAGAGAATTGAAGAAAAGGAGATAAAAGAAGTCCCAGAATGCAAGCAATGTTATACATTGATATCAAGATTATTAAACAAGTGTCCAGTAAAGCACCAAATATGCCAACGTTGTACGTGAAACATTAATGTTGTACGTGGGCATGCCTTTTCATCCTCAATATTCAAGACAAGATTCCAGTGAGCTTATTAGTTACCAAAATATACGTGATGCATGTCACGTTCAACGAGGAGATCTTTCTCCCAAAATTCACAAAGCAAACAAAGCTTGAAGTTGTACGTGATCAATGCCAAGTTATACGTGAGAAGAAGATTTAAGACATATGGGAGCAAATTAAAGCACACGTTGTACGTGAGTCTTCACGTCATACGTGGAAATTAAAATCCCACTTCCAAGATTTGACAGT